>JAZHYW010056495.1:0-117500 GCA_037355805.1 Ixodes ricinus
CATCACGGCATTCAAATTTGTACATTCCCACTTGATGGAATAGATTAAATATATATATATATATATATATATATATATATATATATATATATTTCCTCGATTTATCTATTTTTGGCAGGCAGCAAAATACAAATGTAACGTATATGTAACGATACGTTCCATTTTTTTACTGTCACGGGAACGAGTTCCTTTCTCACAGATGAAGCTTGTAACGGGAACGCGTTCCAAAAATCAAGAGGATTGAGCAACGAGCCTCCGTTCCTCTTTTTGAGGAACGTGTACAACACTGATTCTAAAAACCGAAACAAAAACCACACGATCCACAACGGAAGGAATAACGGAGTTTATTAAGCTTTCTTGAGTTGTCGAACCAACAGGAGATTTTTCAGTAAACCGAACGAGTCACAAACTGGACGAAATACAACACTAAGTCCGCATATGCCTTTTCGATGACATTATTAATTATTAAGTCACTATTCCTAAAGGCATACCCCGTACGCCGTACCCTGTGCGCCGTACGCGAGATATGGAAGTATGCGAGAAATATAAATATAAATAAATAAATAAATATTTATTTTCAAGTACCTAAAAACAACCAACAGGTCTTTTCTTTGGTACACATAATAAACGAGGAATTAAAATAACAGAGACATGGCAGAAATACACAGACGTTACAAATTGGCAACAAGTACTTTCATTTTCATCGCGAACACCCGAGAGTCGCTAAATATATCCACTTCAGCATTGCTTGATGCGGTTAAAAAGCAGTTGGCAGCGTGATAAAGGCGAGAGATCACAGACAGTATTAATGTAAAAAGTACAATGATTTCTAGTGGGTCGGAAAGGAACATGTAAATTAACATCACTTAAAAGCGAGCCCCTATCTGATACACCGTTTACTAACTTATGAAAAAAGACTAAGTCACGTTCCGCTCTTCTATCGGACAAGTTTGTCATCGAAACATTTTTAAGAAGAAATTCATAATCAAAATAGAAGCGACGTTGAGAATATCGATCATACACAATGCATATTAATCTCTTCTGTACATTTTCAATGTTAAATGCCTGAGTTTTATTTAACGCATTCCAAGCTACTGAAGCAAATTCAAGTCTAGACCTAACTAGGGCACAGAATAACCCAACCAAGGAAGCCGGGTTATTAAAGTGCTTCGTAATACGAGATATAACACCAAGCATTCTTGTTGCACTGCCAACGACAAATGACACGTGGGCAGTAAACGTTAGAACATTATCAAGGTATACGCCAAGGCCTTTATAACAGAAAGACGTTTGATAGGCATCCCCTCTAAAACATAATCGCAGTCTATTATGGTGTGACGCCTTGAGAAAGATACGACTTTTGTTTTCAGTGGATTCAGAGATAAGTTATTCGCTGTACACCATATAGCAATCTGTGAAACATCATGCTGTAGAGTGTTGCAGTCGCTAGAAGAGTGAATATTCATAAAAAGCTTGATGTCATCGGCAAACAACAATATTTGAGCGTTGTCAACATATGACGGCAAGTCGTTGATGAATATCAAAAACAACAACGGGCCAAGGATGGAGCCTTGAGGGACACCAGATGTGGAAAAGAAGTGGTCGGAATGATTGTTATCTACACGAACTGTGTTCCGTCGAGATGATAAATAACTACGGAACCAGTTACATAGCTCTGGGCAACAATCATATGACGATAATTTGTGTAACAGCAATTCATGGTTTACTTTATCGAAGGCTTTTTACATGTCAAAAAAGATACAATCAACTTGTCCTCTGGGCAGAGTAATTTAAAAAAGAGCAAAGATTTGTTTCAACCGAACGTTCCTTCGAAAACCATGCTGACACTCTACAAACTTATGCCGAAAATAAAAAAAGAATCCGGGAATACATAACCCGTTCAAAAACTTTAGAAAACCCAGATAGCAAAGATATTGGGCGGTTGTTGCTTTTCACAGAGCTGTCACCTTTTTTCAAAACTGGTACAACAACCGCTTTTTTCCAAAGGGAAGGAAACACACCAGAAATAAGAGAGAGGTTGAAGATGTGCAACATAATAGGTATAAATAATTCGCTGCATCCCTTAATAATAAAGGATGGAATAGAGTCAGCTCCTATAGATAGCTTCGGTTTTAATTTTTTTATTGCTTCCGCAATTTCAACGGCATCTCCTCTAATACCGGACAAGAAATCATGGCAGTTGTTTTTTATTTCTTGCGGCTCAGTGCTTTGCTGACAGGTTGAATAACAACTGCTGAAGTAATCAGCAAAAATATTGGCAACTTCTGAAGGTGAAGATACATAGTTAGCGTTGTTATCTGTGCGCAGACAAAGACCTTGGTTTAAGTTGCGCGTGTGTTTCTTGGCATAGCGCCAAAAGTTTTTAGGGCACCGGTTTAGGCTGCACTCCACTTGTTCAAGGTGCAAGCGTTTGTCCCTAGCGTACAGCTCTTTAACTAGAGCCCTGTAAATGCTAAACTCAGTATAAAATAGAGACAAACCAGTACGTTTGAAGAATCTATGAAAATGGTCTTTTTTGCAAAGGTAGAATTTCAACTCTTTGGAGAACCATTCAGGGTGAATTGAAGGCTTGGAAATGCTCACTGGTACAAATACATCAATTGCGTTTTTAACTATGGACGAAAACGTCTCGGTCACCAGCTCAACATCATTCATGACAAGAAGTTCACTCCAGTCAAAGTTTTGAAAGTATCTGTACATGTTCAGGTAATCGCCTTTATGATAGCAGTACGTAGTGAAGGGATTCGAAACTGGCTTCTTACGAGGAAGAAAGAGCCCAACTGTGAAAGGTGTGTGAAACAGATCCATTTTTACCATTGGACTCAAAGAAGGAGTTACATAGTCAACAGACACGTTAGATAAAACAAGATCCAGGGTATTTCCAGTGGTGTTCACAGTTGTGTTCAGTTGATTCAACCCACAAAAGTTCATAAACTCCAACAAGCATGTGGCCTTATAGCGTGTTATCAGGTTGTTGCTCTTTACATGACCAAGTGTCCAGTCTACTCCTGGAAAGTTAAAATCGCCATAAATCTGTACTCTATACTTGCTGAAATCTATATGAATCTTAAGTGCCTCCAGATGATCAACGAATACCAATTGATCAAAGAGTGGTGGGAAATAGTAGTTACCAACTAGATAGTTAAAACCATCACGAGATTTTATTTCTAACCATACACACTCAGAATAGGATTCTAGGTCGAAACGACGATGAGAACAAAGAGATGCCTCGGCAGCAATTAAAACACCACCACCAAGTTTTTGACCAGTGGTTTGATAATCTCGGTCCTTTCGATATACTTTGTAATTAGGTGTAAAATAGTTTGAGGTAGGTATCCCATCGCACAGCCATGTTTCTGTAATGCAGACAATATCAAGCTTAGTTGTTATCAAGTTAGACATAAACTCATCGGCCTTTGTACGAAGGCCCCTCACGTTTTGGTAGAAAACGCTAAGCGTTGACGCCATTATCGGGTGCTACTGTTTCCTCGTTATGAACACGCGTACTGTCAAGTCGGCCAAAAAACTGGTGGAAGATGCTACCCTCCGGCCAGACTTCGGGTTTGTTTAGCGCTACGAAAACTGCCTCGTCACAAGCCAAGTGAAAAGAAGAGTATGAAGGAAATCTAGTTTTCATCTTTGAACAGACAGGTGTTCGTCCCTCCAGAAAAGGCTCTATCAGAGCTTCAATATCATTCACAGACGTTTCTGGGTCGAGTCTAGATACAAATAACGCCATATGTCGTACGGGCGGTGGCGCAGCATTTACCTTATCCGGTTTAGCGGTGCCCGACGATGGTTTCGCACGTCGCCGAGACTTGACAAGGACGAAACCGTCATCCACCGTATTCGCTGATTGTAGTCCATTCAAACCAAAGTTCCGAGTTGGGAAATCACGTTCAACAGCAATCACTTTGTCTGGATGTGAAGTCGTTTGGCCAGGGTGCTTTTCTTGACGGATGGTGGACGAGGGTTGATGTTGCACGTTCTGGGGCAGCCGTGCTGACAAAGAAGGGCTGTGAGGTACAGGTGTAGGCGTAGCTGGCGGCTGTCCAGTGACAGTAGCGTATAGCGGCCGCGATGAAGGAATTAGAGGGATTCTGTCCAAGACGTTCTTGCGGAGTTGCAGAACCTCAGAACGAAGACTTCTGTTCTCAGCGCGGAGGCACTGGAATTCCGCCGTCAGTATGTCCAGTTTGCCGCTCAAAGTTTCCAAGACACGCATGAAACTTGCTGGAAAAGGTAGGCTCTCTTGCGCAGAGGCCGACTCACCGTCCATGACGTTCAAGTTTTCGTTGTTGGCGGACGTTGAAGCGCGAGCAGCTTTTGGTGACAGGCTGTGACGCCGAGTGCAGCCAGAGCACTTGAAAGTGCTTGTCCCAGTTTCCATATACGTGTTGTACTCCTCGAGCCCCACGTTGAGGCACTTACAGTGGAATTTTCGGCTGCAGCCTGCCGAACACACAAGGAATTGCTGATTCGAGTAGAAGCGTGAGCACAAGAGCTACACACGTCCTTCGGCAGAGCGCCGCTGGACACGTCATCCTTCGCCGACATCATTCGCCAGAATGATGTCGACGGTATGTACGGTAAGGTGAGGCTGGGCAAGCTATTATAAATTATGTTCAGTTTTGAGCACTGTGTGAGTCACTTATATAAAAGGAAGGAGAAGCAAATTTACGCCGATACAAATATATAGAGAGCCTTAATGGGATGTTTTCAAGCATATGAATCACCCACGTCAGCATGTATTGCAACTCAGAAGGAAAGCTATACACCTAACTTCACTCTGGATTATTTAGAAGTTACTTTAGAAGTGCGAATGGTACTGTGGTATTTACGCGCGGGTAAATCCTACGATCGCCAGTTGAAATATTTATACAGCCACTATCTGAGACGTGATAGGCTCGTTGAAGATAGCAGTAGGCATTAGGCTACGCTTGAAAAGAAGCCAACACACATAATCTTTCCGGAACTTGCAAAACAAAAACGGCAGGGTTTATTTTTTGGTTACTTGGGGTTTCCGTTTTGTTTAGTTCTTTACCCTAGAAATAAAAATCTACATCTAATCTCTAAGTTCTGTTTTGTGTATTCGTCACCACACTCCAACAAGTTTTTTTTTTCAGGTTATTACCGTGATTATATTGGTTCCTATAATGACCTGTACAGACTGTTGGGTGGACTGTTGCTGAGCTTGTGTGTACTATGGACAGTCACAACGATCTGCGAGCGCCGAGAAAATAAGCGAAGAACTTTGCTGCAGCATGTTTATACAAGCTACAATAACAATGAACTTCCAGCGAAATCGACTTTCTCTTGTCGAGAAGTTTTAAATCCATGACTGGTTATCTAAAAGCTATGTACATCGTAAAATTGTGACGAATTATAACATTAGGCGTTAGGACGTCAGGGGCTTTCACTGCAACGTAAATTATTTTTTAATGTTTTGATTCTTCATGTTAATATCATCTTGATGTGTCTTTTACAAAACGTGCAACCGCAAGTTATACAAGCTGTAATCAATAAAAAGTGGTCTATAGGCCTAGTTTCAACGTTTCAAATGAATTGATATATCGCATGAAAAGCAAAAGTGGTAAAAACTCGAACACAGCCACCTAGGGCTTAACACATATTTTAACACACACATACCGGAATACAGAATGGCACTCAATGCCAGCCACGAGCGACGTCCACACGTATCTCGTCACTATAACCACGTGCTCCTGAATCGCAGATATTCCCCAAAATTTATATTCCTATTTCGGAGAGAGAGTTAGGCTGAAAGCAAGAAAAGCTTGTATGATAGACGTAACCGCTCTTAATGACGTCACAGCCATCACGAGCTAGGAATCCAGTATTCCAGGCGCTATAATACTTGCTTCTATAGCAGATTCTGCTGGAGCGAGAGGCGTGTCGAACTTGACACGCGACGCGGGAGCGTGGCTGCGTCATCCTGTCCCACTCGTGGTCATTTTGTCTTTTCGTTTCTTTTTCTAAAGATGACCCCCGCGAAGACGCCACGGCGTAGCTGTAATAAGGGGCAACATTAACGCCACATCAGGCCAAATCTGAGGGAGCTGCCGTTTTCAAAACTCTCCTTGAGAACGCTTTTTTGGCGTCGAATGCTGATTGGACTAAAGTAAAGACTGGTTCACACACTTGCGTCTGACTGCTCAAATGCGTAACGTTTTCTTTTGTGTGTGTTTTTTGTTCTTGTTGTTGTAATTTGTATATGACTAGATAACTTTATTTATTTATTTATTTATTTATTTATTTATTTAATTATTTCCAATACTACTAACCCCATTCGGTGTTGTTTTAGGGTGGTACAGTTTAAAATATTACAAGCCGAAAAAAATAATAACACACAATTTGAAGGTCAGTATTCACAGCAAATATAGAAGTCAAGAATGAAAAATTTGTAAACAACTTCAGTACAATAGATACATTGCACTTTTAAAAACAGCATGAAATATAAGTTTATGGTGAAATGTGGGCATCTACATAATCGAGGAAGATTTCAATAGAAGAGGAATGAACAACATTTTGAGGCAGGTGGTTCCATTCGTTAATGGTTCGGGAAAAAAAAAGAGAATTTCAAGCAGTTATTATGAGCGACGTCTTCCTCGTAAAGCTTGTCATGGGTTTACCTGGTTAATCGTTTGCTTGTACGAATAAGATAATTTTCTTTTGCTAGGTTGAAGTAATCGTTGGCTAATTCGTAAAGAAATTTAGGTCTAGCCATTTTTGCTCTTTTTTCTAGAGAGGAGAGACCCAGTTGCCTGCAAAGTTCGGAGGGAGAGACGTGCCTACTATATTTATTGCAAATAAACCTCGCGGCCATTCTCGGAACTCTTTTCTATGTGTGGGGGAACCAGACGACGTTGGCGTACTCGAGTGTAGGACATATTAAAGTTTTGTGGGCTAGTAATTTGGTGGCAGGAGATGCAAATTTTAAAACTCGTTTAAGGAAACTCAGTTTGTTTAAAGTTTTATTAGTTGTGGAGTGAATGTGTGAGTCCCAACGCAAAATTTTGGCTTATGTTGAGGCCGAGGTGTTTGTATTCACCTACGCGTTCCAAGAGGTTATTGCATATCTGGTAAGGAAAGGAGTATTGTTGTATTTTATTGGTTATGGACATAAATACAGTTTTTTTAATTTATTTCCATCTGCCAATCCTAACACCAATTTATCATGTGTTGAAGCGCATTATTTAGGTTAATCTGGTCATTTGGGTAATTTATTTGTGAATAAGTGTATGCAGTCATCAGCAAAGAGGCGAATTTTTACGTTCACATTTTTGACCAAGTTATTTATGTATATTACGAACAAAAAGGTGCCAGTACTGATCCCGGTGGGACTCCCGATGAAACTTCGCCTTCTGAATGATGAGTGCGCATTAAGTGCTACGAACTGGTAGCGATCTCGAAAGGTAGTCTTCAATCCACTTGAGAATTTTTCCTGCTTCGAGTATAGATTCTAGCTTAAACAATAGCTTTTGGTGAGATACCTTGTCAAAGGCTTTTGACAGATCGATGAATATGGCGTCCACCTGTCCTCTATTGTTTATGACAGTGGAAAATTCGTGACTGCTTTCAACAAGTTGCGTCACTGCTAAAAGGTGACGTCTGAAACCGTGTTGACATGGAGTAAGTATGTGGTTATTCTCAATGTGGGTGGGGACATGCTGCAGAATAATGTGTTCGAGCAGTTTACAGCAAGTTGAGGTAAGGGAGATGGGCCTGTAGTTCGCAAATTCGTTTTTGTTTCCAGATTTATGAATGGAGATGACTTTTGCTAACTTCCAGTCTTTTGGAGGTTGCCCTTTGCTAAGTGATTGTGTAAATATTATAACAAGATATTTTGTTATCCATTTGGCGTATCTTTTTAGAAATTCATTTGGTATATCTTCCGGCCCAGCTTTCTTTTGGGTTCAGGTTGATTAGAACAGCTAAAACACTCCTGTACGGTAACTACAACGTCATTCACATCCAAGACTGGGGAATTGGACGCGAATGAAAGTGCATTACCATTATCTGTTGTAAGGACAAAAAGAAAATATTTATTGAATACTTTTGCAAGATTTGCTTTGTCACCAAAGAGCATTTCTAGATTCGATTTGTTTTTTTTGGGGTTGACATAGTTCCAGAATTTGACGGGTGAAGATTGAATAAACGATTGAAGAGTGATATTGAAAAAGTTTTATTTAGCCGACTTGATTTTTTGTCGAAGATCGCTGTTGAGTAATGCCATTTTGTTTTTATTTAGAGGAGTTAGAGGGTTTTTCTTAATTTGTTTAGCTCGTTGTGGAATAAAAAATGAGACACACGTGTTAACTGCCATTTGAATTCGTTCCAAAGCACATCTACAGTGGTACGGTTGCTCTTGTACAGTAGAAGAAAGTTATTAAAGTGTGTATTAAAAAAGTCGAGTACGCCAACGCCATCTGTTCGGTCAAAGTTCAAAGCCTTACAAATCTGGGGACTGCCAGAGGTTTGGATGTTCGTTTTGAAGCAGCATAAAACCATCTCATGATCAGATATGCCATTTAAAACTTCTATGCTGTATTCGTCTTTCAGGAAATGATATGTGACAAAGACGAGAACGAGCACTGATTGCGACGTTCCTTGAATACGGGTATTTTCAGTAACTATTTGGGTGAGGTTATAATGAAAACATAGATCTGTAAGGATATCAGCGCCGAGGGATGGTTTTGTGCATTTCGATAGAGAGGACCATTCTAACGAAGGTAGATTGAAGTCACCGGCAATTATAGTCTTACTGCTCACATTAATATTATCATTGATATAACTATACATACTTTTGAAAAACCCTGAACCGGAAATGGGAGGTTTATAGACAACAGGTATATAGCAGCACGTATTTTTATAAGCAATTTTACAACACAGGCACTCAATTTCTGGGCAATCGGGTAAGGGGGTACATACAGTGTAATTTTTTACAAGAATCGCTATTTCACCACCGCGAGAACCTCTATCCCTACGCAGAATCGTATAGTTTGGGGGCGTGATTTCACAGTCTAGAATGCTGTCTGATAGTCAAGTTTCTGTCATTGCTATAATATCAGGTTGGGTATTCAAAACAGCAGCTTCAAGTTTATCAGTTTTATTTACGATGCTTCGCGCGTTTAGGTTTAGTAATCGAAATTCATACACACGGTTGACTTGAGTAGGGCTTGGTCCCGTACTGGGGTTCCGGGTTTCCTCAAATATGGGAACCTTATCGTTTATGGCCTCATTCCAAATGTATACTATGCCATTTATCTTAATTTTTGTCATAGGTAAGCGTGACCTTATCACCAGCAAGTTTATTTAATTGCGAGCTATAAAGTAATTGTTTTTTGTATTGCCCTGAACTCGCTTTAAGTAGTCTTCAATAATCGAGAGTTGTTCATTTTTTAATTTATTGCAGTTGCGTAAAATATTCAATTTATCTTTAAAGTTTATGAGTCGAAATATTACTGGACGGGTTTTGCCATGAGCTGGCTTCCCAAGGCGATGTATACGATCGATTCCATTAATCTTTACATTTAGTTTTCCATCAAGAATCTCTTTAGTTACCCTATCCTCAAGGGTGCTACTCTCTTTATTAGGTAGTACAGAAAGACCAAAAATAATTAGATTGTTTCCTCTGCTACGGTTTCCTAAATCATCAGTTTTGTTCGAGAGTAATGTGATGGTGGCTTCGAGGCGATTGGTCTCGTCGCAGTTTTTGGTCACAACGGACCTGAGTCCTTCAAGGCCTCCGAGGCGCGATTCTATTTCCTTTAGTCTCGATGTCACAGCCTGGCTCAGCTTAATTTTCTTAATGTAGACCGAGATATTAGTTAACATTTCCATCATTGCTGCCTTGTCAGGACCAGGATTGGTCTCTATATATTTCCGCAAAACTAAACAAATCAGCAAATCGTGCACGCATTCCACCCAACAAGGCAAAACAGCCCCGTGGGCACGGCAGCAAAAAAAGACAAAGGTTGTTGCTACGGTAACAGACAGGATATCGTTTTCCTACCTGTGCAATGAACACGAAGTGGTTAACGACTGTCATCTTGGCGATGCCACTGTGCCCACAGGGGAGTGCAGATCGCGGGTGTTCTTTTGTACTTGGCAGCGCTACGCTGAGGTAGCCGATGTCGATGCCGATGTGAATCTTGACAATTCCGGGTTTTCGTTGAAGGTCCACCGAAGAAAATTTCGGTCTGTATCAGTCGCTGTTTCCTTGTTATCAGCCGTGACGATGCACTCAGCTCGATGAATCGCCGCCGGACAGCTTTTGACGGAGAACCTGAATGCCAGATATTTTCCAACCGCTTGGTCGGGGTAACGTTCTTCACGGGCCACATTTGCAATAGGAGCTGCAAGGAAGGGCCGAAAGCGTTGATCAGCTGCAAACGCCTTCGCTTTGAAGGGAAACTCTGGTCGAAAACGAAATTAAAATAAATGTCTGGTGGCACGAATAACGGTCAGAATCGAAATACCACGTCAAAGCGAAGCCACGCACCCGACTAAACCCGATTGTAAAGATGCGATCAACTTCTCTTCTGCAGGTGGCTAGCGGGTTAGCTTTCAGTGAAGGAACACTGGCGCAGCACCCTTGTGACGTCACGTCGCGGTGGATGTGCGGTTAATTGGTTGCACCGCGTACCGCAGCACCCTTGTGACGTCTGATCGCGGCCGTACGGCTGACAATAATTGTAGCCATTCCTCTAGGAGATAGTTTCGGTCTCGCGATAGACGCCCGAAACCAAACTTTGAGCCGTGACGTTTATAAAACTACGCACAATATCGACAGGAAAAAAATATTACACCGTGTAATTCAGGAACCCTGTTTTAGCTGAAAGCCATCGTAATTCCAAATTTATAAAAAAATATATAATTGACCAGAGTTGCCCTTTAGTGACCTCTTTCCTTCTCGCCACACGAATGTGCACCACATGCTTTCTCGGGACCAATCTCCACACGAGTCGTCCGCCATTACATTGCAGATTACCCCCTTGGTTGGAGATAGACCCTCTCTTCATTGTAGGCTCTCTCCGGAACGGGGTGCAAATAGACTAAAAGGTTTCCAGTATGTGCCAGATCGTATCTAAGCAATGCCTATTAACAAAAATGAACATTTGGGCTAGTTGGTAAGCGTTCAGCATGAAAAACAGCGCGAAACACGAAGGACACAGAGGAGAGATATACATACAGGACAAGGCGCCGACTAACAGCTCTCTTATTTTGAAAACACGCAGGTATGGTGTCTCCACTTTCATTCCCTGAGGGGTCGCTTATTTTTCTTTTACTGTGGGGTCGCTTCTTTTCTTTCTTTTTTTCGCCCGTAACAATGCCAGAATTGATTCAAGTTCACTGCGATATAATGATGCGTAGAAAAGTAGAAAATGTATTCATGGATCAAAAGGGATCCACGGCCATCAAATAGATGGCGCCAGTGTTTACTCTGGTTGTAAGCTGCTACAAGGGAGCGCTACACACTCACACACCATCCAGCGGAAATGTTAGAATCAGCCTTAAAGGGGTGGGGAACTCCACAGGTTCTTTGAGGTACCTGAACTAACTGTATTCTTCAAATCCCCGGCCTTTGCGCTTTCCGGTGTACTATTTAGTATCGCGAAATTCATAATAGTTATTCTGGAATCGGCAAATGAAAGTGATGCAAAAAAAAACATTCAAATATACCAGCACTAATCAGTGCCGTGACATCAGTAGCAGGCAGGCTTGCGTGTCGAGCAAGCAGTTTTATAAATAGAATATGCCAATCATTTGTTCCGTGCGGGAGTGCGGGTACTGGAGCGAGCTTCCAAAGCATTCATTTGACACCATGATACTGCTTCGAATCATTTGGGAACAAATTCTACAGTCCAAAAAGTGAACCCCTGACTTCCACTGACGTTACTTTTTCGCTGTTTTCAGTAAAGACTTTCAGTTTGAAAAACGCAGTAAGGACCAAACTTTAAATTCAATAACTTCGCGAAAAAACAATATATATTTTCCTTATATCTGGGATACTATTTTAGTGATATTTATTGGTGAGTTTATCAAAATCTTAAGCAATTCGGAGACGATAAGAAAACCTGTGGAGTTTTTAAAGGAACATTGACTCGTCAAAATCATTTCTTTTCTGAATATACGAAACGATTGAAAACTATGTGTGGACACTACCCTCAAAATTCGAAGTTTGGGAACTCAGTATTTGTGAAGTAAAAAACAAAATTCAAAAGCCGAATTTGAAGTTCCCGAGCGAAACACGCCAGAGCAGTGACGTCAAAGATTGAGTCGCCCTCTAACTTCAGTTTTTCTCCTGCCTCCGAAACCGCCCCAGCGGGAAGTGCCGTGTCCTCCCGCGATCCGCTCTTCTCCGATTCTCCCTTCTCCGTGCGTGTCGCCTATCGGTGCAAGCAGACGACGCTCCACTTTCGAGTTTGACGTTTCAGCGATTTCAAATTTTCGGAGATCTCAAATTGTTTCAAACTGTGTGAGGTTGAATAGGACCGTAGTGGACTTGTGTAGACGACGTGAGGAACTATGTCGCCCCTGTGGTACGTGAATAGTTGCCCTGGCGGAATCACAACCGAAAGTACCCTGCACAGGTTCCCAAAGAGCACGTCAGTGAAGACGGCCTGGCTAGCTGCATTTCTTGGACAATTACTCGAGGGTTTTGGATCCAAGTTTTTTATTTGTTCCCGGCACATTGTCGACGAAAATTACGAGGTCCGTCCAAGCGTACCTAGAGCGTTAGGAGTGCAAATGGTGCCTCGGTTGAGGCGTGGTGTTGTACCGACAAACTTCCCGCAGCAGGTCACACCACTCCAAGGAAAACGTCCAAAAGCTGGAGGTAAGTCTACCAAACATATCTGACTAAATGCTACCTGAACTTCAGCACAATTTCGATGAACGCAAGCCAAGACTGGAGCGTGGCATGAATTAATGTATGCCTGCTCTTTGCTCGCCAGTCTAAAGCCGACCCATCCCAGCCGACGCCTAACTTTAAACATTTTTTCAGAAGATGAACACAGCGCAAATCAAAACAGTGTCGAACGACATACTTTATCTTGTAAAGTGTGTCGTATCAACTCGCCCAGGCTTCAACATTAGCTTCAAAAATTCCCTTTTAATTAATTTCGTAATTATGGCATTATATGCACCTCGTTGCCGGAGCACACAACGTAGATGTTTAAATGTGTAGCTAAAACCGGAGGTATAGTACTGCAGGCACAAGATTATTAGGGCGGTTCCATTTGAAATCGAACAGCAGTGTCGGGTTAGGCATTTTTATTTGCCTCAAGTAAATATATATAGTGTGTTTTGTTTTATCTGCACTAATCTTTTTCAAATAAAGGAGGGGGGGAATGAAAGTTCTATGATTGCCGTTTTCAAACGAAAAAACAGCGCCAAAAAAAAGCACATGGACACAGACGAGGGGAAACAAGACAAGGCGCACTCCCAATTGAGGTAGATAAGGTTAACAAGGTCTTTGTGGCTATATAATTCTGTCAATTTTAAATAAACTTCAGTTGAGAGTGCGCCTTGTCCTGTTTTCCTTCATCTGTGTCCATGTGGTCTTTCGGCGCGGTCTTTTAGTTTTCAATGAACCAGCCGGCCCAAGTCTCTACTTTATTGCTGTTTTCACTACGTGGGCATTAGATGGGAATATATCCATTAATATTACCATACTAATTAACCAATCTTCCTTAATTAACTTTTAAATTACTGTAATTAGGACATATGTATATGTTACAAACTTTGAGCCTGTCGTATCCCAAGACTGTTCCATTTTATATAATTCGCGTAAACAGCCCGTGTTGTAGTCTATAGTGGTAGTCTAAAGGTTTCGATTTTCGTCCAGTGTGGAGTGTAAACGTTCTGCTTGTCCTACGTCTGCAGTACCAGCTGCCTCGTGTTTTTATGGCAAATATTTTTTCAGGCCGAATCGCTCTGTGCGATGGCGGCATAAGCCACACCTTCCCGTGATTCGATGTTCCCGAGGTCGCGAGCAGCTGCTGTTTATGCAAAATGAACGAATTTCCCTAGTTCCACAATCACACGGGAAAACGTTCTAGGTCAGGACTTTTGGAATCGGAGCATGATGCGGGCGAAGAGAGGGCCGCACTGACCATTCTCAAGCCGCAACTGTACGTGGCATCCAACAGCTGGCAATGACGTCACAATCTCGTGGCGCTGGAACGCTTCCAGAAGTCATTCAAATGGGACGCCAAAGCAGATGAACAGCATCTCGATCTGGGTTGCGGCACGGGCGACTTTACGCGTGAGGGCCTGCTTCCCCGCTGCTTCCGCGCCGAAGGATCGTCGCCGTCCGTGTCTCCAAGGACATGGTCGAGTACGCGAGGAGCCATTTCGGCCATCCCAAGATTGACTACGACGTCCTCAACGCTGTGAAAGGGGACGTGCCTGGTTTTGTGGAGCGCTACGGTCAGTTCCATCACGTATTCTCTTTGTTCTGTCTGAACTGGGTAAAGGACCAAGCGAAGGCGCTCAAGAAAATTGCGCTGCTGGTGAAACCTGGCGGCAGTTATCTGCTCCTCTTCATCGCCTCTACGCCTCTGAAGCGATGCCGCCAGGAACTGGCTTTGAAGGCGCGCTGGGCGAAATACGCGCAGGTGAGGAATGGCGGCGATGCCTTCTTTTACCATGACTTTGTGTTGCGCGTACTGTAGACCTCGATGATGGAATGACCATCGCAGAATGTCTTATAAAGCTGGTTTCCAATATCCACTTCTGGGGCGCGAATATCATAGCATTGTAAAAGTTCAAAGCTCTCAAATTCGTGAAATCATTTTCTTCTACAATGAAATACGCACCGACAAAGGCTACCGTAGGCTGACGAAATAGATGTGAAAAAAGTGACCTAATATCGGAAAAACACTAAAAATGTTAAAATCTTGATAAATGAGCTCTCGAAATTAGCAGAGAGAATAATCCGAGAGCAATATAACATACGCTTTTCAAAAGTGGGCGCCATCTCAGAGGTGCTGCGTATATTATCCGAGTCGGCCATAGTCTGGTCACGTACTCTGAGCATCTATTGGACACGAGTGCTACGTCATCGTTTGGCGTGGACTCGGATCCAATCAGAGGCTTCGTGCCTAAAAAATGGCGACAGCCAATGTTGCTCGATGGACTTTCGAAAAGCGTCTCTAGCCCGTGTGAACAGCGTGACAACGGCGTGTCATCTTGTGTACCGCATTTCGTAGAATAGAACTTCACGCCAAAAGTAAGAAATAAACTTACTGCATGAGCTTCCAAAAAAACTAAACAGGTCCTTAATGGAACCAAGTAAATAAGAAATTTAAAGAAGTTTAAAGGTTAGTGAACTGTGTGATTGAAGGTCTTTTGGACTTGTTCAAATCATAGTCAGAACATTGTTTTATTTAGACGTATCTGTAAACACCTAGCAAATTTCTCCCAAGAAATATAGGAACCTCTTGCCATCACCACAGCACGTCGAGGATATCAATGTATAAAAGTTGTACAACGGCTCTGTTATTAAACAACTTAAGTGTCTTACCAATGCCGGGGATCTTTTAGAACATGTTCTATCAAACAGAATCAACACAGTATGTGCTTCATTAATGCATTAATAAGCCATTATTTGGTAATAAACGTGTTGAACACGTTTTACATATGTTTTGTTAGTTCACACATCCAGAGGGGACAAAACAGATGCTTGAAAATAACATTCTGCACTGCCTCCTTCTCAGGATGTGTGTTTTCCGCCCAGCATGATTCCTATAAATTCGTATCTGTCATAGAGCCGTGCCTGTGAATTTCAACATCCAAACTAAATGTGAGGAAACATATCTATGTGAACTCAAAATGACAGTCATTCATATTTGCGTCCAAGTTTGTTCTTACCGGACGCAGAAACCGCTCATTCACGTATGCAGTTCTTTCAAATTTGCCACGACCTTGTTCCCCCTACTCACGACCTTAAAGGTAATGATGCACTGGAATCGTACACGAGGGATCTGCTGATGACGGCTAATCTTACGCCCTTGACGTGCGAGGTTTTATCACGTGGACTTTGACTCACCAGATCTCGTAAGCCTCAACTGTAAGTTTCCTGTAGACGCATCGCGTAATCGAGGCCTTTATGACTTTATACACGGCTTGCAAGGATGTCACTATGGAGGTCATTGTGGTGGTCTTGCAGCTGATAGCACTCCTCTCTGCAGCATACACTTTACGCCACCGAATTTGTCTTTCTCGGCAAGGACGAGTAGGAATGACCATCAGCATAGCGCGATAATGTCACCTGCAAACTTGTATACATAAAGAACCTATACGAATAGAAAGTGAGGGAGAGGAGGAAACGAAAGCGCGCGGGGACGCCGGAGCACCGAACGATGGAATGAATGTTGTGTAGACGCAAAGGTCGCTGCCCTTATCTCTACTCATTCTTCGAACGCGTTTGCAAAGTGAGTAGAAAGAAAGGCAGCTAGCTTGCATTGCAGGTATAGACTTTTATTGAAAACCATACCAGAAGCCTGGCAGATTAGCTTAGAGGGAAGCAGAGAACAGTGGATAGCGAATACCCGTGGTGTTTGTTTAAACCAGCCCCTGAAAGATGTCTATATAACAAAAATCAAGAATAATTTTTATTAAGTGTCCAGGAACGACCATGCGGTCTTGTTACTGGCACACCGAAACGTACACACTACGATAAAAAACGGGAAAATATCAAAGCAATTAGTAAAATACACGATACATATAACTAATGCTGACACAAAGATACGACTTACACAACAAGCAAAGAATGGAGCACACGGTCCAAACGCAGGGTAGAAGACTATTACAAAATCGAATATGCAGTATTGAAAAATAATAAATTTTAAAATCGCAACCACGACAGGTCCAGCGAGACTCATATAAAACCCTGAACGATCTGGAAAGTTCAGTGCCATAAAAAGTATGAAGATAACTTGTAATGCTATTATATGTGTGGCCCATACGAAACATGGGGTCCAGGATATTAAACGTCCGAGGAGAGTAAAAATATGTTGTCAAACGGGTGGCTCTCCTAGGAACTCGTCAAGATATATCTGATAATAGTTGTGAACAGTCGGCCATACCATGGAGGACTTTAAAAAGGAAATACTAGATCTGCCTTTTGTCGACTGTGATATAAGTTGTTCTTATGTAGGACGTCCAATGTTAATGATACGTAGCTGTCTATCAAAATATTACGAATGATGCACTCGTGTAATGGGCAGTTGATATGATGACTCACTATTTTTCTAAACCTAAATAGATTGCATATTACAGCAACTTGTAGTGAAGTTGTGTACATTACCGACCGATGTCACCACCTCACTTGCTCCCTTACGTTGTAGTCTAATATCAAGTCTTCCTGTTTTTTTGTTTGTTTTTTTGTGGGGGGGGGGGGGCGTATTCTTGTTTATTATAAGAATAGATTGCAGCTATGATCAGTCGGCATAATCTTCCCTACGATGAAAGCATGAAGACAGGCATTTTTTTTTAAACGAAAATGATGGGAAGTTTTGTAATTATAGCGACAAGTATCTGATAATTCAGCCAACAACAAAATAGACTTTGAAGGAACTTGTGGGTCTGAATTACAGAAAGATACCCCTAAGTATGCCCCGTAATCGTCGGAAGCGTCGCTAGACAAAGAATGAGTAAAGCTTTCCAGGTTGTAAATAAACACGTTTCCTTAATTATATTTTTTTCAATTATATTTGCTCAAAAGCTGGTTATGGAGGCAAAATATTTGTGCAAAGAGTAGCTCAGTTCTAGGAGGAACTGCTTCTCGTACGGAGGGCCCGGCAGTGCACGCTGCATGTGGTAACGGATGGGTTAAGAAAATTGCCACTCCGGTCAATATTTTTTTTTATTATTTGGGAAGACGACTGGTTTTAGAGACACTAAGACAGTGTCCCTTAATCACAAGGTATTTCTTTTTAACGATATGGCGTGAAGTTTTATAAATATCACGGCTCAAGGTTTGGTTTCGGGCGTCTACGGCAAAATCGGAACTATCAGCTAGAGGGATGGCAACACGAATCATCAACCGTACTCCCGTGACGTGACGTCACAAGGGTGCTGCGCCAGTGTTCGTTGACTACAAGCTAACCCGCTTTCCGCCTATTATTCTACGGTAGGGCAGCAACACTCGGAAACAGCACAGGCCCAAATATTTTATAATGTAACCTTACACGACATGCACATAACAAAAAAATGTTTAGCCTTTTCTAGTTGCAGATGGTCAACAAGTTTCTTTAATTTATATTTTCAGATCTTGAAACACATTATCAAGCATAAATACAAGAGACCGGATTTTCTGTTAATGAATTCACCTGTTAAGCTCGTAACAGGAAAATGTTTAGGACTTGGATTTAGTTGAGACAATTTGAACTGAAATTGTCAGAAACGTACCAGTACTTTTCGGATGTGCAACTCCCCGATAGAGCCGGCTGGCTTATGGCTCCTTGATATTCTGCTTCATGTGTGACAAAACTCGGCACCATTTGGGTTGACTACTTGACGCAAAGACATGTTCATTTTGTAGGTTAGAAAACCTGGCACTCCACCAATACCCGACCTATTGATCTGCAAGTTCTAAACATGTGAAAGTTTGAGAAACACTCAGACAAGTCCAAATGCTCTGCCAGCATAGAGTGTGAGACTGCATATATCCGAATGTCAGCCTTTCTCTTGCCTAGAAGCATATACAAGCACCTCAACATCTTTGACGGTTCATCGAAATGTTGTCGTTATAATATTTTGATACAGCAAGCACCGACACATTTGCACTCGTTTGCTTGCTTGCTTTGCTTGCTTGATACATGGCCTACAATATATTATGCAATGTTTGCTCCTGCTTTAATAGGTTTCTATTTATCTATGTATTGGTTTATGCACGGAAATAAGAACTGCATTGTTGTTGGGCTGTATATGCAAATAAACAGAAGTAAAATTGTCGCAGCTAGGCTCACCTCGGAAACCATGGGTACCGGAAGCCTGTCTCATCCTCACTAGGAACAAGTTCAAGGATGAAGAAAGAATAAAACAATTAAAACTGGGACAATACAACAGATCTTTCAAAGATGTGTTGTATTGTTGAAAGATGAAAGATGTGTTGTATTGTCCCAGTTTTAATTGTTTTATTCTTTCTTCATCCTTGAACTGAACCAACACGCTCTTCTCCCAAGCATATCTCACTAGGAAATTCCTCCCTGATGGTCCGCAAAACAGAAGGAGGCAGGATAAACCTGTTGCCTGTGCCAAGTCGCCTCCACACACAGCGCAGAAAGCGGCGATAGGCAACATACCAATCGCGGATGAAAGACAAAAATAGATCACTGCATCAGAAGTGTCCCGGTTTCTTCAGTCACATTGTGGGTAGACGACCAGGGCAAATATATAATCGCTTAAAAATATGGAAATAAATCTGTCCATAGACCACAGTAACGTAAATATGCGAGCTGTTTCACCCAAAAGTGCGAGAAGAAAGAAACAAGGACAGGAACTTTCTGAATGGGCGCATACATTACATAAACGCGGGGACCGAGTTCTACAATCTAGGAATGAAGTTAGTTTTACAAAAAGTACAGATCAAAACAGGGAGTTCTCATGTGTTTTGTTGGCCCCTTACAGTGGCTGCATAAAACTTTTTTTAATAGATCCCAACAGGATTTATTACAAAGTTATAAAATTATGGTGGAAGCTCTCAGTAAATAAAGTTCATTTGAATAAAACGCATCAAAAACATATTTGACCAAGTGAGAATTTTTTCATGGGCAAATATATTTAAAATCCATTCCACACATTTAGCAGTCGTGATAACCGCAGGAGTGGCCCCAAATTAGTTTTGATGACTTCGAAAAAATGCGTTAGCAAAACCTTCTGCATGAAATAACAACAACAAAAACTTGCTTTTTTTTAAGGGTTTTATGTTTTTTATACATTTTAAATAATTAATCCACAATTTTCAGGCACTTCTGTAGCGAGTAGCGTTGTGGAGCGTTAAGAAGCCGATTAATACGGTAACTTCAGAGGGACGGCGGACCAGCGGAAACTCCCCGTGCGTCGTGATGCAGCACTGCGCTAAATCCGAGTCAACTTGGTACCCATGTCCCCGCAGCACAGCATATCGGCTACAACTCTACCCAATGAGGGACACGAAATAACAGGGTATAACTTGCGTGAATTGATGTTACCGACCTGGGATATGGTAAGACACCGAACCCAGTTGTTTTGAGCGTTCGACTAGTTGCTTTTTGAAATCTGAAAGGTCGCCGGACGTCGAAAGGGAACTACTTCTGATTTCCCAACTCCCCGATCATCCTCACCATGGTCACTGCTACCAGAGCTCTGGCTCTCACTGCGACAGGTGCCGAGCTCCGCCATGTTTTCCGAGGGAGGATAGAAAGCCAGGGGGCGACAACACGTCCGGACTCTCGATTTTCGATAGATTTTCGAGTGCTTTCGCAGTTGCGTCAAAACAGATATTTTACGCATTCCGCTCTTCAATATTATAGAAATGTAGCTTACAAAGCTTCTAAATTTTATAATTTTGACGTCACAAGTAAAAGGAAGTGAGGAGGTGAAAAAAAAAGAAGAGCGCCAAAAATTAAAAAAGTCGTGGAGAATGTTTTTTTTTTGCGTTGTGGTATTTGTTTTGTGTGGATATGACTACAACTTGCATCGTTTCAGAAGACAAAGAAGAATACGACCTTTGGGGTGGCAGTGCCCCTTTAAAGCGACACGGAGAATATACTCATGATCGCCTAGGTTTTTATTAGAGCGGTGCTCTTCGGCGCCAATTTCCGGCTTGATCGGCGTCGCCGTCGGCGTAACCGCGCGTTGCATTATCCGAAATTTCCCGTAACGACGTTACCACGTGCTGCATTATGAGTAAATTTCCCCTAAATTTAGCGGAAAAATTTCCCCGCTGAGAAAGTTCTCCGCTAAATATAGCGGAGAATTTTCCCCGTTATATTTGACGAGAGAAATTCTCGCAATATTTAGCGGAAGAATTCCCCGCTAAATTTAGCGCAAACAATACCCCGCAAAACTTAGCGGAAATTTTTCGCTAAATGGGAGGGGAGCAGTAGAGGAAGAGGGAGGGTACTGATAAGGAGGAGGGGCATACCCTCCTCTCCGTGCCTTCCCTCTTCCTCCTTAAGAGCTGCGCTGTAATTCGGCGCTACAGGGGATTGTAAGCGTCTTTCAATTTATTTTAACATGACCGACAGGCACCCAACTACTAAAAGCACCATTTGTGGCTCGGAATTTTATATTTTTCCGCCCAAAAACTGCCGGTCGAGAATTGGCCAATTTCAGGCACGCTCACTCTCTGTTCCACGGTCACGTGTTGTTCAAATTGATGCATACCAAATACATTCAAAATCGTGGGTCGTCTAAGACACACGTTTCATATTAAAAATTAAAAATAACACGAACCCCAATTTTTTGAGGCTTCCAAAAAGCTGCGATTACTTTTATAGAAAAAAAAAGTGTTACACAGATCACAGGAAGTATATGTACACGTCATTCTCAATATGGAGACGTACCCAGGGTTGGACGATGCCATGGCGGCACACGACCGACCAACATTACGACGGACGTGGGACCGCAGCTTCGGAACTGTGTTGGGTGTTGCCGTCCAATCCACCTTCAGACACAGAGCAGTGGAGGGAGGGGATAGAAGTGCGAAACAATTGCACGACACACGGTTGAAGCAACGTCTTCGTTGTCGTCGTGTGCTTCACGCGCCCGTGAAGCGGAGGAACGGAAAAACGCTGGGCACCGGCACCTCTATCCTCCGAGCCTCCGAACACTTGTTTTGGTTTCGGTGTTTGTTTTTTTTTATATTAAAAATATACGTGACTCTTTAGCAAAATGCTGATTGCGTAGTGTTCTGACACCATATAAAAACGCCTGGCAAAGAATTAAAAAAAAATATGGGTGGGGATTTGGGGAAGGAGGGGGAAAGGGAGGGGGGGGGGGGGGTTAGCGTCACTTTAAACGGGCACTCCGGCGATTTATGAGCTACTCCAACTAACTATATTCTTGAAATTCCCGAACTTTGCCCCTTCCTCTATGCTATTTAGTAACGCGAAATTCCAGAAAATTATTGAGAAATCGGCAAGTGAAAGTGATGCTATTCTCTGTCTCGTCCTACGATGGAATAAAGCCCAATGCTACAGGCCGCCGGGTCCAATTATGGGCCTGTTAGAGTCGACGTGGTATATTTGCTCCGTTGTGTGTATTAATGCTCCAAGACGTATCATGCGAAGGCAAGGTTTTCGTCTGCTGATCGAGCCCTCTCGGAGGCTCCGTCTGCTTCCTGGATTTTTGTTCTACTGGCACCTGCGTTCCCAGCTCCTTGCCACAGCACTTATGGTTACGACATTGAAAGAATCTCGACTGCTGACCCATCTGTGTGTGCTTCGTCCGGAGCGCCGCCAGCCTCGTACCTCGTACCCGCCTCGGTTGCCGCTAGGATTGGATTGTTATGGCTAATGAGAAACGACTTTATGTCATTGTTGCCTGGCCGCCCTCCTACCTCTCCAAACAGTCTGCATTTTTACGAAGTATAGTATGAATATTTCTGAAAATAAACACCATATACCTTTACGACACAAATATAAAAAGCGCTATCACCACAGACAACCGTATGCGTAAGTTTATAGTGCTCTACGTACTCTGCGTATCAAAGTTTCTCTCGCGCACTCTTTTGCAGTGCGAATGAAGCTTTTCTGAGGTAGTGCTCCGCCCGCCAGCCTTCGAGCCCTAGTCCATCGTAGGGTGAGACGGAGTATAGAACCAACATTTAAATACACCCGCGCTTTTCAATGCCATGATAGCAGTGGAAGGCATACGTGTACGTCAAGTGGGCAGTCTAAAAATAAACTATGCCGAGCATTTGTTTCGTGCTGCTGCACGGGTGCTAGAGCAAGCTTACAAAACATTCATTTGGCGTCATGAAACTACTTAAAATTAGTTAGGAACAAAGTGTTGTCCAAAGTGTGAACCCCTTGCTTCCGTTGACGTCACTTGTCATAGTTTCCAATAAAAGCTCCCCCAAAAAAAAGAAAAAAAGCACGGTGAGGACCAAAAATGTAAATTCAATATTCTCATGGAGCACACTTTTAAATAAAATGTACCCAAAAGGTTGCCAAAAGGGTGGAACAAGCAACTTTTACACCCCCAATCTAGTGAGGAAGGAAGCGCCTTGCTTATTTCCTTTTGAGGAAGGCAGATCTAGCACCCCTACACTCTTTAAAATAAAGTTGCCAAAAGTTTACCAATAGAATGTAAAAATTAAATTTCACACTCAATCTGGTGAAGAAAGAAGTGCCTTGCTTATTACCTGTTCCAGGAAGGCAGATACTAGCGCCACTATTTGAAATATGTTTTAGAAAGTAAAGTTCACCCTCACGTCACTTTCGTCGTTCTCATTTGGATTTCGCCAGCTGTGGAACGCTGGTACTTCTCGCTTTCAGAAAACATGTTTTTGCGTAAAAACAAACGGAAAACGTTATTTTTGTATGAAACTTTAATGAAGATTACTACAAAAGGACAAGAGTGTGATAGTTGCACGAAATTTAGTTTACAGGGTTTTGTGCAACAATTAATATTATTTTTATACAGCCCTGGCTCACCGGTGACCTCAGGCACCGCGTCCCGACCTGGGTGCGTTCTGACTTCGCTGAATTATTGCGGTTCGTCCGCTTGGAGGACGGGGTTGGTAGCCTCCAAGCCCTTCCACTGTATACGTTTCGGTGACAAAATCATAGAGTAATATAGTAAACGTAAAGCGAGGACAAAGAAGCCGATTCGCGGCCCAGGTAGTGCGTTTAATGCCCTCCGCTTCGTGGCGCTTGTCTGTAATTTGGTCAATATTATTTAGAGCTCTCTCTCCGAGAAGTATTTATTTTTTAAATTGTTATGCTTTAGTATTATTTAAGGTACTTAAAACAACTAAATAGTGTTAATCAAATACGTCACCAAAATCACGTGATGAATGGCGCCTGCCATGACCTGCCTGCCCGCACGCCGTCGCCTCCATGGCCTTTGCTCGTCCGTGCGTCGTTCGCCCGTCCCGTGCGTGCCGTCCGCCTGTGCTTTCTGCTGCATCATGTTCGGTCGACTTTGCATCAATCAAGGTGACGCATGACCGCCTGCGTACTCGCATTCTCGGCGGGAATTTGTGGAGCCGGTCGGTCTGAGTTTCTCGCGCTGTTGTTTCCGCCGGGCTGTCGGGCTGCACCTAATCGTGTGTGCATCTTGATTTTAGATGAGATTGTTTTAAAAAATAACTTAACTCATGACGCTGCACACGACATTGCCCATGGATTTACAGATGACGGTGTTGAACGAATCTCTAACACTGCAAATAGAGCCTTGGTTGTTGTGCTCTCTGGAATAGACCATTTGCTGTATTACCCAAGCACCGAGGAGAATGCAGGGATTGGTGTTCCACGCGCCACACGCGCACGCCTTCTTCGTATAAAGATTCGAAGTAAATAACCAAAATAAAGCGTTGACGAACGCGCGTGCAATATGTCATTTGTTTTAGATATTTGCTTTAGAAAAGTTACTACTGCTGACGCCAGCACGTGTGGCGCGTGGAACACCAATCCCTGCATGCTCCTTGGTGCTTGGGTAATATAGCAAATGGTCTATTTCCAGGAGGTGGAGTGGGCTTAGCCCCTTGCATACACTGTTGGGTAGGCACGTAGCCAGGATTTTGTTTCGGGGGGGGGGAAGGGGGCCGCTCATGACAAAATGCTGTATGAGGGAGAGGGGGAGGAGGCCCCAGCAAAATGGAAGATATCGGGGGGGGCATGCACCCCCCCCCCACCCCTGGCTACGTGCCTGCTGTTTCGCACACTCCAACAACGTCTTCTGTTAAGCGCAGTCTCCTCAGTTCTCTCATTCGGGAGCTTAAGATTGTTGGCTTCACAGTAAAGGCTGTGGTCTGTGATTTAGGGGCTTCAAACGTAAGCTTGGCTAACCAACGGTGTGTGTGTTGATAAGCCATTTTTTGAAGTTGACAACGAATATGTTTTCTTTATCTTTGATGTTCCGCACCTCCTCAAAACAACCAAGAGCAATCTCCAAGCACACAAACTTTGCATTGGAAATGAGGTCATTGAGTGGTCCCATATTGTTGAACTTTATCGTTCTACCTATGAGATGAGCTTGCAATTGGCTCCGAAACTTACTGAGAGACACATTTTTCAAAAAATCTTTCAGCAACATGGAAGTAAATCGTGCCGCACAGGTACTGAGTGCCTCAATTTTTCTTGCAATCATATCCCTTGTTTATGCCAAGGAGCTTCCTGAGGCAGCCATGGCTACAGCCTATTCCTGTGATAGGATATGTGCATACTTTTTGATTGTCTAAATAGCTCACAATTCAAGAAGACAGGGCAGAAGTTGCGTCATGCCATTCTGAAGAGAGAGTCCGAAATACTCGATTTCTTTCACCAGCAACTCGGATGGATTCCAGCATCGCAGTTCCAAGGTAGGAGGCAGCCACAAGCCATCATGGGGTGGCAAGTTACTATAAAAGGGTCTTCATGCTCTGGGATGAGCTTTCAAACAGCCATTACTTTAAGTTCTTACTTACTGAACACCTGCAGCAAGACCCATTTGAGAAACTTTTCGGAGGTATATACGACAAATGCTGGGCTGCAACAGAAACCCAAATGTGCATCAGTTCAACTTAGGACTAAAACACATAGGGATAAAGAAACTGTTCAAACTGTCGAACAATGGAAATGTAGAGGATGGCAAGGCTGACCTCCTCAAGGAGTTGCCAATATCTTCGCTCCATAAAAGTTCAATTTTAGACAATGTGGGATGTCTTCCAATTGATAACTTCCCTCCACTAGAGGGTATTTTTGAGCTGGCATCAGACATCAGGTCTAACGTAATTGATGACTCGTCCACTTATGACGTTTGGGGATATTTAATCAAGCTTGTGCTTGAACAGACAACGCACAGCTGTGGCTGTTCTCAGCTGCTATCGGATAGGTCTGATAACTTGACCAGGCCTCACCAGTACTTTTTGTGTTTAAAGCATACCACGTGCCAGGAAAACTCTTCGGGAACTTAGGAATACCATCACAGGCTGCCTTTAATTTCATTCAGCAACTAGAAAATCACTTTATTCCTATATTTGAGAGTGTGGTACATGTTCGAGGAGTGTATGCCGCCTTGTATCGCACACTTCGAGGTATGGGTGGTTTTAGCCTTTGCTCAAAGGAGTGCCACAAAAAAAATTTAAAAATGTTTTGCAGAATACGCTTGTGTTGGCATGTTCGATTACTTAACCGGAATTCAGACAAAGTTCAGTTGCAGTCTTCAGTGGCCGGTAAGCAACTAGACAGGATTAACTGTTAATAGTGTATTAACGGAGACGGTTGCCAAACCAAAAACAGAAAGCTCTTATTAATTGGGCGGTGCTGCTTGCACTCCAATCATTTGTTTCCCCTTTTGCAGCAAATGTGTGTCACG
Source organism: Ixodes ricinus (assembly GCA_037355805.1). Lineage (NCBI taxonomy): Eukaryota > Metazoa > Arthropoda > Arachnida > Ixodida > Ixodidae > Ixodes > Ixodes ricinus. The sequence continues at coordinate 26,557 of JAZHYW010056495.1, forward strand.
GCTCCCTAACAAAAAATTTATTCACTTTCTACAGAATTTCCATAGGAAATAGTGTGTAGAGGCTAAAAATATTCGAAAGAAATTGTGTCTACTTTTGTATCCACTGTCCATAGTTTTTTAGCCGCTTTTTCTGAAGCCATTCTTCCTTCCTGAACGATTTCGGGGAATGTGTGGAGACGTTGAATCTTGTCAGATTTCCAACAGAGCTTTCTCATTGTTTGGTAATAGCTTGCCCGCAGTGAGTTTGAGGCTATGCGAATTCGTGTTTTTTATATTAGCCGGAAATTGGGAATTTTTACTATCCGGTGTGTGCTTCGCACTCTTATTATACTATTATGACTGGTAAGGATAGCGATGTCTTATATATTTCTGTACTTACTTCCCGTGCCCCAGTCGGCGTGAAAGTGAATGGATCATTCAGCATGTTTTCTGTGGAAAGTTTTTGTTAACTTGGTTCTTCTAAGAATCTATTACGAAGTGTACGATATGCCGAACTCCTTCATAATAATTTATTTTGTGAGTATCCGTTTCGCATAAAACACACAGAGCTTCTGAAGTAAATCATTTATACATGACTGTGGTTCAATAAAATATTTTCAAACCACTTACTGTTGTTGACCCCAAAATATTCCACCGGCCAGGAGTCAATGTGGCGATTGTGTAACTTCGATGTTTTACAATAGGAAAAGAGCAAGAAATACACCTCTGTTTTGTGAAGTAAGTTGAAATATTGTTTGACACATTTTGCACGGATTCTATCGTAAAAATTAAAATAAAGGTGCGTCAATATTAGAGAAAAAAACAGCGGCTTCGGGAGTCGAGGAGCTTTTGAGAGCCGAATGAGGAGCGAGGCGGAAAGGAAAGAGAGAGAGAAGGGTACCGGAGAACCGGAGCAGAAACGCCCAAAACGAAACCGAAACTAACTTGACTGGAACCGGAATCAGATTATGTTTAATGCCACCCGCTAGGAGCGCTAGCTGCCACTCGTCTCTCTGGGCCGCTGGGGCCTATGGCAGTGTACGCTCTTTACCTTGTGTATATTACTCTATGACAAAATGGCCGATTAAAGCCAATATTGAACAGTAACGGCGGATGCTATCGTATGCGATACTTTCGCTCACGCTACTGCGAGGAGGCGCCACCGACTCGTTTAACAAATACGTGCAGCTGTGGAGTTCCCGAACTGGACGCTGCGAGTGTCATGATGGCGTTGCGGTTGCGTTTTTGGATCCCGACTGCTGATCGGTGCCTCTTTGTAAATAGAGGCTCTCATGGCAGTTTTACCACTGAGTGTTTTTGGAACGTTAAGTTAGCCCCAGAAAGGGTGTGAAACTGGTTGGCTGTTTTTCCACCCTGAAAGAGGTGAGTCTCTCCTAGAAGGATGAAACCAACAACCTCAAAGTATGCCCGTTTACCTCTTAATGGAAGTAAAATTACTCCCCTGATATCTCCTCATTAGAAATAAGGTTGTTTCCCCAAGGGAGCACAGGTGCACCCTAACATAGGGTGGAAAGGTTGCTCCCAGGCGGAAGGGGTAACCTTGCTAACCTTTTTCAGATGAACTCCAGGGACAAGCAAGTTGCACCCTAAAAGTTGAGGCAACTGAAACCTTTTCTTTAAGAGTGTAAGCCAAATAGGTGATAAATAATGAACGGAAAAGAAATGTTTAATCGGCGAACTTGTGCCAAACAAAATAAAGAACGAGCGTCAAGACAGCCGAAAAGCGGGCGGTGATTTGGCGGAGTAACAGCAAGCGAGAGAGATACTGACTTGACAAGGTCAGGAACAGGTGCTTACCTAGTGTGCTTCGGCATCGGGAAAATTTGGCCCAGAAAGTTGAAGCACTGAGTGTTCGGGGTGAGAGTGAACAGGCACTTCCGAGAACAAGAAAATAGGACGAAATGAGAAAAATTACGCCCCGAGTAAGAATAAACGCGAATCTTCTAGAGTTCCCTGACCGAGCGCTGCTCCTTCGGCCCTGCCCCCGGCAATATCTTCGCGAACCAAATGTAGTTTGGCCCAATATTTGAGTTACAATTTTAGCGATGTTGGTGCGTTTAGAAAAATTTCAACCGAATCGGGGACTATGAAGAAAGCACCGGAGTACCCGTTGAACAAGGCAGTTTATACTCCAATCAATGAAGAACGGTAAAACTTCCCGGGTACACCGGTGTTTGCTGATTCATGCGATAACATCAAGTGAATTCCAGTGTAAAATAAGTCTTCCAGACAGGAGGCATTCACCCTTCGGAATCACCTGCATCCGCTCTGGCTCATAGAGGGTCATGAGGCATCAACAGGAAATCGATTATCAGCGCAGCTGCGACGAATTTATTCTTCTATCCACGAGTCAGGACTAACTCAACAAATGAAAAGCCCGACCTGTCCGATATCTCCATTGGCATGCTATTGGGCAGGAGATCGAACTATAGAGGCGCTCTGACCCGTTTGTTGTCCCCATACTCGGTGTTTACTCAACACAAGGTCTGTGCACATGACCAGAGGCCTTATGGGCATGTCCATGTCATCTTCTTCAATAGAGCGCGGGGCACAGTTTAATGTAAAAAATACTAACAATCGACGAAGTGATGTTAAGTGCCAAATCTTTCCTCAGAGAATGCGAGCTTGACCCACTTCGGCTATTGTGCTGAGCTGGGACCGTGCATGCTGCATTGTTCGTGCAGGCCGGAGTGGAAACAAAAGAGGCCCTCCTCCCCTCACCGGAAAACACGAACTCCAGCCGAACGCTGACGCCGCGTTCGGTTATGTCGGCCGAGCGCTGAGTCATTGTATTTGTTGTCCCCATCCGTGTAGTTCTAAAGTTAACCGCTTGGGGCGTCATGGTCTCTCCTCCTCCCCAATAGCAATCAAGGTTGCGAAGCTGTTTCCTGTGGTAACTACCTTCGTTAAAACTGAACGTCCGTTTCCGATCGGCAAAGAAGCAAGCCTGTGATTCGCTTAAAACAATAATCCAGAGAATGTTACAGTTGTCCCTGTACTTTTTACAAATTTTCGATTAGTTTTCACAATATAACTTGAAAATTACATTTACTTTGAAGACGCGTAAAAGTCAATAACACGGAAGATTTATTTAGATAAGTGTTTCAATTTTTACATTCTAGTGGGCTCATATATACTCCTGGGCATGTTAGAAAGAACAAGCCATTACCAGTTTACCTTGTTTTTATCTTAGTACTGAAGGGCTGTCATGACACAGCTTTAGTGGTGGAGAGTTCTCAGTTGGGGTAATAAACCAGTAACCTAAGTACAACATTTTGATACCTGCCACTACTTTGCCAAAGTAAAAGCGATAAAGCACCAAAGTCTTGTTCGCGCTAACAGCCTCGTGTATTGTAAATATATACAGGGTGTTTTTCTCAGTTTAAACGTAACAGGTTTGTGTAAAAAGCCGTGAAACCTACACTTATGCAGCTTGTGCAGGTGAGTTATTGACTACTCCAACTGTCTATAGGTGGAGTAAGGTTCTTGTTGTGCCTGGGAGAGGTGTCAGTTGTTGAAACTGCTCTCCCCGATCGCGGCTGGTGACTTCGATGGCGAAGCAGTGGCAGCGAAGACGATTCGATGGGTTAACCTTACATTTATTAACAAAGAGCCGGCGGACGACACACTTGTCCGACACCGAACTTAGGGACTTCTTCCGCAAAACTCCCCTGACCCCACTCGTCCGGGGGTCCGCCTCCGTCCCCTCAGAGGACACATTCCTTCCCCGCGCTGGCGCCGCGTGCACTCTCGGAAAGGTCATTTGTTCTTTCCCGTGCACCGCCAACCACCCTCTCGTCGAAGTGGGGGTTTTCCTGGCGATTTCGGCAGGCGGCTTAACATAAACAACTATTGTCTATGTTTTCTTTGCGCTTTTTAACCTTTTAAATTGAATTCCAGGTACGGGCCGAGCAAAATCCCGGTCTCTCGTTTTCATTTTCCTGGGCACCTGCACGTCAAGCCTCGGCAGGTGAATTATTGCAACCTTCGGTAATTTTGTCTAGAAGACGTCCACCATATCTTTCGCACACTTAATAGCTGATGTGGCAGGCCCATGGAGATAGAAAAGTATTGTATAGTGTTTGACGAGCCCTCCAATCCCATCGCAGGCGTTCTTGCCATGCCTAGTTGAAAGGAACCATTTGGCCGAAAGGTACTTAGTCTTCGCGAGCAAATGGAGTTTATAGCGGTTCATAAAATGACTCGCCGCGCTGTCACTGACGTACGCCACACGCGTACAGAAAAGCTACGTCCTCAAGCCCTTTGTGAATTTTCGCAACGGCGTAGCATGCATGGGCGGAATCATGGCTGGTGTCATCACTGATGAGGGCGCAGCTACGCGTTTATTTTTTAGTTGACACCACGTATGTGAATATCGAAACTTGTGTCTTTTGCAAGTGATGGGACTGAACTACTTCAGGCAGCACAACCGTCCAGTTTTCAGCGATACCAACAAAGAGCAGAACACTACCTTTCTCTGGGAATTGTTTTCCTTCACTTATCGCTTTTCCCCTCTCACGTCAAATATATTCATGATGCACCTGCTTTTGTCGAGCACTCTCGAAGGTGTTCCATGAACGTAACAGGACTCACTTCATTTCTGATCAGTTCTCCTTTCTCCTTGGCTGCGTACAACACTTCATCATCATCTGAAACTCTCGGGCCAGGCGCAGTAAGAGCTTCAGCTGTTGGGTATGGGCTGCACTGGCTGAGGAAACACTTCTTAGATTGATTGTGTCATAAAGTCAGTTCACGAAGGTGTTCAGCACTTCTTATTTCTCAAGTGGCTTGTTTTTAAAGCCTCAACACTTAGCTTGATGTTAGCGCAGTACGTGCACTCGCAAAACTTCGTGCTAAGATGTATACACCACCCACTTTGGCCTCAATGAGTAGAATTTGGTGAGCCCAATGGCCGTATCGGGGTAAGCCGCCTTAAACAACCTGCATGTTTTACGAAGAGACATTGTCATGAAACGTTTTGACACGTATTCTTTTTGTCCTTCTGAAGTGATTCCAATAACGTTCTTCTCGTTCGGGCTTTGTGGAGGGCAGTAGAATTCATATTTTAGTGTAGAGTAGTTCAGTGCTGCCTGAATGTCCTCTATGCTCACCCTCATTTTTGTGTAGAAGTTAGGAATTGAGCACACTCCGAGCGTTTCTTGTTTTTTTTTTCCTCTTTGCAACAGGAGGCGAGTTGCTGAAGGAATCATCTTTTGGGCTTGTTGCTGGGAGAGATTCTCCGAGAGCAAGGCCAGGAGATGGGATCTTCTTGATACGAATCAGAACAATTGAATGTATCCCGCAAGTGGCTGAACAACTCTAGACAGATGTTGCAATTTTGAACCGAGGCTCCAGGCTCCATCGTGATTCTATATTCTGCAGTGAGGCTGGATGAAATTTTCCTAACGAGAGAGCTCTCGATCTCCCTCTGCTTCCGCCTTGCTTAAAGCTTCCGACAAAGGGACATCAACTTAGTCCGTGATTTCAGAGGTGATATTTCTGTTGACTGAACAAATTTGTTCAGATCCCTGACGGCTGCTTCCTGAGAAACAAAACTTTTGTCAGGCTCATATGTCTCTGGAGGTTCTTTGGCGAGTTGATTAAAGCGGCTGAAGCAGTTCTGACACAAAAGGTTGGCACCTCGGAGGGGGTGAGCTGCCTCCGGCATATGCTTCTTTAACAAAGCAATGTCAAAATCCTTCAGAGTGCGAATGTTCTTTTGGTATTAAATTTATTGCTTGTGCTTATTGAGACAGTCAGCGCAGAACACTCGCTCTAAGCTGTGTGATTCAGGCACCGAAACGCGGGGAGCGCTAGGCGTATGCAGACTTGTACACGTTACTCAAAAAAGTAACCGATTACAGTTACAATTACAGCCGAAAACGTAATCGGAAGATTACTCTAAAGTAATCGATCACTTCTCACGTTACTTTTCATTCAACTTTTTTATTACCGTAGCATAATCCTCGGCGTCTAGCGCTCAGTTGTTTCGAAAAATAGAAAGAAAAGAAAGCCTTGACCGTTTTTGCTTAGAGCTGAGTGAGTGACGCCAACACACCCAATCCCTCTCATGAAAAAAAAAATTAAAATTAAATAAAAAGAGCGCTGTTTAAATACATTAATGACAAGAGGTTGGAAAAGGCCATTTTTCGTACCCGGACGTAGTCTCCGGTGTACCACAAAACAAAAAAAATGTACCCAAGAAACAAAGCATAGTGAAGTAGTCTACTAATCTTGGTAATCTCGTGCTTAGTGGTTTCGAAAAAAAAATTGACCCTTGCCCAGAGCTGAGTCACTCCAGCACAACTAACACCTCTCTCCCTCCCCCTCCCCAAAAAATGTAGAAAAATTGTTATGGGTAATTTTGTAATCAATTACAGCAATAAAGTAATTTAATTATAAGGATCGTTACTCCTCGAAGGAAGTAACTGAAGCGTTACAAAATTACAGTAAACAATAATGGATTACAAGTAATCCATTACGTGTAACGCGTGACGTACATGTCTGGGCGTATGTAGCACTCACAGGCGATGCTCACGATGCGTCTGCCGAATGGTCCACGAGAAAGGCAAGTGAAATTGAACGTTATCTCTGGGGTCACTTATCACTTTCAGACAACAGGTACGCTTTTTTCCAGTGCTTGTCTTCTTGCGTTTTGCGGTCCACCGTGGCGGCGGCTCCAAAGCCATTTGGAGGCGCGCCGGTTTTGCACCGCAATATCATGTTACCGCCAGGTAAAAGGCTGAGATAAACGCGTGTTAAGCGTAGCCGCCACTTTGGTCGCTTTCTTCTAGAGCCGTACATAAAAACCCTACACGCCGTCTATTGAGAACAAGCTCTGCGAAGCATGCGTCATAATTGCGGTTCTCAATCGCTGGAAGCGCGCATTTTCTTCGGCTCTTGTACAAAAATTCACTAACGATCCTCACCTTAAAACCACCGTCCGCAACTGTGCCGGCAATTTGTTTCTTTCTGACCACACTCGAGCATTTTTACACTTTGTAAAAATAACGAATTTGTCATCTTCTGCTTACTGTACTCCGCGTGCACGGTGCTGCGGTAGCCTCAATTCGGCCATTTTCTCTAGTCCGTTGGAATGTGAGAAGGTAGGGGGAGGGTAAGATGGGCCGGGGAAAGGAAGCAGACGGAACGCAGGAGAACAGAGGGGGAAACCTCCTTCTCTCTTTAGCCTTCCGTCTGCTTCCTCTTCCCCGGCCCATATTACCCTCCCCTACCTTTTGAGTTGCAACCATTGATTTCCCTACACACGGCCTAGGGGTGTACACCCCCCCTTGTTTTTTTTGAAGGCACCCCCTTAATTTGCAACGATACCTCTATTTTCAATGTCCCCCCTTAACTTCACCCCACCCCCCTCTAAAATATAGAACTCCCCCCCCCCTAACCAGAATTCCTGGGGAAACACCTGGTTGCAAGGAACTATAGATTTATAACATCAAATCACAAGAATAATTCATCATGTATTTGCAGTTTCTGTAAATATATATTATTAGCCTGAACGTAAAGGAGTTTGAAAAAAATAAATAAAAAGATTTGTTTTAATTTGATTTTTAAAGTAACTTATCTTATTAAAGTGGCCCCTCTTGAGCGTTTTCATACATTTGTTCGGCTACCCAAGGCCAGGGTGTTGAACCGAAACTCTTGTCGGATCGGTTAAGGTTACGGTTCACATATTTCGGTTCAGTTCAGGTTCATTTCCGGAGCAGAAAAAATAACGGTTCAAACCGGATTTAAACCGATTCATACTGGGTGATAAAACGGTTAAAGGAAATGTGAAAATTTAAGCGAATATACGCACACCTCTACTGCCATGACGTGGGTTACAACGGTATAAAATAAGCGCTCACTTATTGATTTTGTGGACTCTATGTGTCAATTGGAATGATCTTCGAAAATTCAAGAATGGGTACCAACCTTTTATTCACCGAACAGCAGGTTAAATACTGTAAAACCCTTTATTTTCGCGGCCCCTATTTTTCACGAATCGGTCACAGATGGCAAAATTCCGGCCATCAAATTTCGCGAATTCCAGACGCCTGCCCTGAAACTCTTGAAGACCAAAATGTTCGCGTGCCCTTAAATTTTGCGAATTTTTTATTTCGCGAAAATTTAGGGCTCGCAATTATAAAGGGTTTTACAGTATATCTACTTCAAGAATGGAAGAATGCCTCTCCGAAATCCCTACATGCACACGCAATATTAGCTTTACTGATGTGTACGCTCTGCCTTGGCTCCGTGAAACGACCGGAGGCAGATGACATCCTCTAGTATGTGCGGGCCACTGATCTCTATGACAACTTTCTGGATTGCGCATCTCCGCTTGGTCGCTGCAGCGCAAGTGCGGCCACCGGACGACCATCTTGCGACACAGAAATTCTGCGTTTTGGAGCGCAGCAAAGCTGCGCAACGACGTGCTGAAGACACGTTTCCTGCTCGTTCGTCTTCGCGGAAGCAGGATTTCTTCCTCGAGTTTGACGGACGTACAAATTCGACGGGTTTTTAAGTTTCGGCTCGCTTCGAAGCGCATTTCGGCTAAGGCGGCACCGCGCCCGTGGAGAGATAGTGCAACCAGACTCTGCTGCATCGCGCGATGACAGCGCAGCAGAGGTTGGTTGCACTATCTCTCCATGGGGCGCGGTGCCGCCGGCGACGAGATAGCGCTCCGATAGCAAACCGAAACTTAAAACCCGTCGAATTTGTGCGGTTTTTCAGAAAGCCGTAAAATGCTTCGCGTGCCTTGTATCGTTCTGCAATTTGTTGATTTAGTGGTTTTTGATGATGCTGAGCAATTTTATAATTGAAACCTTGCCCTTAAACACAATATTAAAAAGGTAATTACGCAAAAATAATTAACAACCTAATTATCCCGGACTTCATAAATTTTCCTAAATAGGCCCCTGGCCCAGGACCAAAACGGCACAAGCTTTTTTTTTTTTTGAAACGCGTAGTTTTCGCAATATCGAATTTGTTCACCTTTCGTAGAAACACCCTGTATATATATATATATATATATATATATAAATAAATATATATATATATATATATATATATATATATATATATATATATATATATATATATATATATATATATATATATATATATATATATATATATATACACACACGGTGATGAGGTTCAACGGGCCGGTTGGACGTGAAACGAAAGTTGAGGAGTTGCAGGAAAGGCCTTTACCTTACCAACGTTTCAAGCGGGGACCGCTTTTCTCCAGGGTGGGATGGTGTGTCAACATTTGACACACCATCCCACCCTGAAGAAAAGCGGTCCCCGCTTGAAACGTTGGTAAAGTAAAGGCCTTTTAACTCACTGGATACTACACATCATATATATATATATATATATATATATATATATATAATCATCGTTGCGCCACCATGATTGCGAGGCAGATATGAAGTAATTATGGTTTTCAATATTCCCCTTTATTTATTTATTTATTTTTGTGATCTACCGGTCGTTCAAGAGCGCAACTGCACAGAGAGATGGTGGGCTTCTTCTAGTATGCACCAGCCTCAGCGCAACAGCGGACAAAAACAAAGCTGTAGAGCACGAGGCCATAGGCATTAAGGAGCTCTGGAGGCGCTTTTAAACAGAACCAGGAAAAGCCATAGATTATTTCAAAACGCTGGCTAACTAAACTGTTCAGCGAAGCACAAAACGCCCACGTCAGTGTGTGCGCAGCATAGGGGATTGAGAAAATAAAAAAATTGTAACAGCACCGACGACTTTTCCACTTCGGCGAAACTGTCAGCTCAAATCGTAACATCGACTTTTTTAAACAAAAAAACAACAACCAAACTTTTAATGCATTAGAAGGGCGATGTGTGCGAAGGTAGTGCGAGGCCTGCCTTACTTTCAAAAGCAAAATATGTCGCACTGTGTATTGTTAAATTCATTGTTCAAAACTCTAGCGTAGACGACAAGGCTCGAGCCCTTCCTGTTTGAGCGCATTTTGCTCGAGCTACAGGTGGTTACAGTGAGGCCTCGTGCATTTGTCGCGTTGTGTGCGCATGTCATAGAGCTACAGCTGGTTACAGTGAGGCTTCGTGCATTTGTCGCGTTGTCGGCGTGTGTCAGATTAGAGTTCCAAGTCATGGAGGAGCATGCAAGCATCAAGAAACGATGGGTGTTTGCGAAATGGATTCCTGTGATCATTGCGGCCTCGATGCTCTTCTTGGAGGCTTCCACATACCGATGTTCCGGTATTTTTTACGTCATGATCATGGAGGAATTCGCCGTCGCACGTGGCCCAGCGTCTTGGCCAATCACCATTCTAGCAGCGTTAAGCGATGTCGGTGGTAAGAAAACAATTGTTTTGAAGAATCTTTCTTTTTGTTTTACTCGGTCTAGAGTGGATCTCCTTTTTCTAGGTGAACAAAGCCCACGTGTGTAATGTAGTTCACAGCATTGGGACTGATTATGGTTCAAAGCGGTTGTAATACCCAATACGACATTTTGCCTCCCTATATAAAAAAAAAACCTTGTAGAGACTACAAACTTTATTTCTCTAACCACAGTTACTTGACTGGTAAAACCTGGCGAGTTGAACATGAGTAGTTAAAATCGAAAGAATAAAAGGGTAGAGAACAAGCACTGGACAAACACGTTCTTTCATTTAGCAACAACTTTTATTTTGGGCAGGAAAATTGCACCCTGATCAAGATCCCAACAAGGATAGGGTGATAAGGGGGAAGGTAAACTGTGGGTAGGAAAGGGGGAGAAGCAAACCAGGAGGCACGGTAGAACTACAATGACGGTCGAGTTTTTAATGGGAGTTGCGATATTTTTCAAGGTTAGGCCTGATGAAATGTATTTCCCGTCTTGATAATGTAACCTAAGCCGACGAAACGTTGTTTTGTGCGTTCTCAGTGAGGACGGTTTCGATGATTTCACGTTCGTAGCGATTGCGGTGCCTCCCCCCTACCTTTGTCTTGGTTCCCGCCAAGTCAGGCGCGCATCCAATGCATTCGTTCGCCTGAACCGCGATCGGATGAAAGGGGTTATCAGTTCTTGAAGTGGCTTAGTTTTTGTGTTCACGGAAGCGGTCATTTATACATCGGCCGATTTGCCCTATATACTCAGCTGCACATTTGAGAAGGATGAAGTACACTTTTTCTGTGCAGCAAGCCCAAAAAACGTGGCGTTTTTTTTTTTTTGCAAGCATGCTTTGGTTTTTTTTCCGGTTGATATTGTTGCACATGCTTGCCAGTTTAAATCTACTGGAGAAGATAACTTTCGTGTCATAGCGTGAAGCAATAGATCGAATAGAATGGGAAGCATTATGAATGTAGGGTATGATGGCTATCCTTCAACTGAAAGGCGCTTTTGTAGTGGTTGTGCTGTGCTAGTCCTCCGCGTTTTTATTTTTTCGATTTTAAGTACGCTTACTTGATTTTTGAATAAAAATAACACTTCGTTTAGTCTAATTTTTTTATCGTTTATATAGGGCGCTTTACGGAACGCTGATAAAATTGTTCTTGCGAAAATTACGAATCACAGATGAAAAATCTTGATGCACTGGGCTCTACCAAAGGGCGCATTTAGAAGAATTTGTTACTTTTGGATAATTAGGTTTTTACTCATGTTCGAGAAATTACTGTTTATTGAATTCAAATGTATGACTTCAATTAAACATTTCTTTAAATCGTGCAAAACAATTAAATCAACCCACATTAAGAAAAATGGAAGACGTGCATCATCTTACTGTGTTAAACAAAAGAAAACACAGAATATTATCCCGTTTTTCTGTTTCGGTTTTCTAGTGGAGCGAACTTTTCTGCCAGCTATTCTGGTCCCCCTGGCCAAAAAGCGCAACTGAACTGCGACGTCATGCGTTTTAGGATGACGGAGGTGAACCCCATAAACAAATATTATTCTTGTAATATTATTCGAACAGCGCACCGCTTTATTCCACTTTCTCCTTCCACACTTTCTCCTCCCATACGAGAAAGGAGGCGTATTTGTTGCGCGCATTGGTAACGGGGAAGTTGCTGGAGTAGAGAGGCCTTCTGATAGGAGACCTAAACTTGAAAATGCATCCAAATTGAGTTCGTTTCGGAACGCCGTAATATGCTGCAAGTGCCTTATATTTTCATGTAGTGGGCTGATTTAGGAGTTTATAATGGTGCTGACAAAATCTTTAATTGAAATCATGTCGTTAAATCTACGAAACGAAAAAGCTAATAACCCCAAAAGTTTATTAAGCCACCGATAGGATATCGACATTTGTTTTCCAGAGACCAAAACAACATGTACCTTTTTTTCATTGCAATGCGCACTTTCAGCAGACAAAAATTTCACGGTGTGCAGTGAACCCCACCTGCATCATATGTATACGTTCCCGTGAAAGTAGAGAAACATATGTGCAGCGCGTGGTGTAGAGTTTGTTGTACCTCGCAGTAAAAAAATTCATCTACACCAATCAAACAGTAAACGCGAGAAGATATTTCGTCAGCTATCAGATATCTACTTTAGTTAAACAGCTATCATTACAGCAATATATGGAACATTTAGACAGATAACGTAACTTAGAGCAGTGAACTGTAAGTAGGTAAATATTTTGAAAATCGTGTGCAAGTTTGTATAAACACGGCATTCATTAACAAGCTGGAAGTAAAACTCTGCACACTTGTTAAATTGGAGCGGCCAGTTCTGGTAAGTTCTCTACTGCTGGCGGGCGTCCATCTGTAATCACCGCGAGAGCTATATTTAGAGTGGAAACCTGTTTAGGCGTATTATTGGCGCAGTGGCACGCTATGTGACACCATGTCACGGGCCGTGTCGTTACGTTACACTGCGATGTCACGGGACGTAAAAGTGTCAACGGACGTCTGCAGTACGTGCAGCAGGAAAAAGAATCCAAAGGCTATCGGATTACATAACCTTTGGCCGCAGCCAAAGAGAAGGCATAGTCCCTGAAATCCAATTACTCCTTTTTTAAAACTTCCCCCACTACCATGACTGTAATATGCACTTTTTTCAACCCAGGAATCCTGGCTGGGCCTCTGTGTTACCTGATTTCCGTGAAATCGGTTCTCTTGATCGGGAGTTTCGCTAACGTGATCGGGATGGTGGGCGCATCCTTCGCACCAACACTTGCCTGGATGTCGGTCACTTTAGGTTTCATTCACGGTAAGAGATCTAAAAATATAAAGTCAACATAGATAGCGAGGCGCGAAGGGCAGGGAATTAATAAAATTCTTTAATTTATACGAAACAGATTTAGAAATATATTCTCATCATTTGTATTACTTCCTTATGCCACCCACTAAAGCGTGCGCAATGTTGCTACTCGCTTTCTGCAAACTTAGCAGCATGAACAATTTTGCGTTTTTGAAACATGCTTAACAAAATAGTAGTAAAAAAGCAAAAACCAGAAGAGCACGTATGGTGGCTTATGAAATTTGTAGAAATAAAACGCTCTTCAATGGATAACTCACTAAATATAAAATGTATTAAACAGAAGAACATCGAAGTAAGAAAGTGTACCCCACACCGCAATGACTTCTTTCTGTCAATTATTAGTTATCAAATTTCCAAAGTAGGAACAGAGGGCTTACATAGTTTGAGGTTAAACCATAGATGCACATAGAAGATAACAAACCACGAAAATTGCGACTTTTTTTCCCTATTTAATTTTCCCCCACCTTCGCAATAATTGTTTGTTTCATGAAGGTATCCCGCAAAGGGCCAAGCCAAACACCACTTGAAAATAACAGTTGAACACTTCTCATCCTTGATTGAATAGATGTGAACGTACGACTATTTTTTTAAAGAATAATGCGGCTCACATTTGTGAGTCATAGTAGGGGTGGTACATATTGCTTTGGTGTGATATGCTTACGAGCACTTTCCCGTGGCAGAAGCGATTGCCTCAACAAAAATATCAAGTGACGAATGGGTTACCGCTCCGTTAGACAAATAATTCCATTTGTTTATTGCCGGAGGGAAAAAAGAATATTTGAAGACATCATGCTTAATTCTTGATTGCATAATAGTTCTAGTATGATTTAGTCTAGCCGAACCTCTTGTTGAAAATGTGATGCATCTATCATCATCATCACCATTTATTAAACCTTGAAGGCCCTTCCGGGCATTACACAAGGTGGGGGTACCTGCTGAAAAAAACATTATATAAAGGAACAAGCAAAAAGAGGGTTACATGCTGGAGAACATTGTTATATAAAGCAACAAAACAGAAAAAAAATACAAAACATTTTTAAGGAAAACAGCTGCTTAAACAAAAAAATACACAAATAAAACATTTCTATAAACACGAATCGACTTTGCTATTGGTGCAAATGCAGATGGATGGTCAGTTGAACACTTCTCACTATCACTGTTGACACTAAAGATTTCATTAATAAAATAATATGGAATTCTCAATCTGTTTACTTTCGCTGTAACCTCGAATGGCTGGATATTGGCTTGTTCCAGTAAACTTGACGCAGACTCAGTATATCTGAAGTTATTAGATATAAATCTCCCAGCCAGTTTTTGCACGCGTTCAAGTTTCTAATCCCATCTGCTGTGTGCGAATACCAAACCGTGTGAGCGTATTCTAAGCCGTACGAATTCTGAGGTGCGTCCAAGTGTATACAATGTTCTCCTTACCTTATTAGTTGTGATATCTGTATGCTGGTTCCAAAGTAGTTTACTAGTTATTGTCCCTGCAAGGTACTTGCAGTGGTAAACAAATTTCATGGGGCTCGCATTTTTTTTTCGAATAGCGATATTTCAAAGGAATATTTTTTTCAGGTTATTGACATCACAACGATTTTATCGTAGTTTATTTTCATTTGGCATTTGTTTGACCATTCCTTAATTTTTGTTATTGCCTCATTGAGTATTACCTGATCTTGGGGTGATTTTATTTGAAACCAAAATAACGCAGTCATCAGCGAATAATTTAACCGGAACATGAATGTCCTTAACGATATCATTGATATGAATTAAGAATAAAAGAGGCCCCGACAATGAACCCTGTGGTACCCCCGATGTTACTGGAAGTAGTAGTATAATTGTATATACACTATATGGCAAAGGTTGTTTTTTTCTTATAATCCCTCAAACTTCAGAGCTGGCTCAAACAATGTCTGCGCTCTCCTCTCCCCCTAATTGACGCACGTGGCACCCACGATGTGCAGTTATGTAAGAAAACTGTGTTTATGAAGTATATCCTTTTTTTAATTTCTCCTTCCATGCGCTAGGCCTCTAAAACGCGCCATTTACCAGCCGCTACACTCGAAACAAAACCTGTGCATTGACTTTCCAACATAATACACAGAAATTAAACTACCGCATACAAAACAAAATAACCCAGCGAAGAACAGGGCCCAGAATGATATGAAACATTAAACATGCGATCTACGCTAGCATAATGTGCTTGAAGTTTATCTCGCGCTTCGTCCTCACACACATCGCGCTTTTCAGGTCTATCCGGTTTCTGAGCTTCTTCATTCGACGAGATTCTGCAGTCGTAAGAGAGATATTGGCTGAATGTGTTTTATGTAAAAATATGAAAGCACAATTGTTGCAGTTTTTTTCTTCTTTCTTTCTTGAAAGTGCTAGAGGAAAGCTGTAGATTCAGCAATTTAGGCTACTTTATATACCTATCTCAAAACAAAAGAAAGCCCGCTTTCAAAGTTCAGCCATTAGCTTAGCCTCGTGTTTTTCTATCACGCTGCTTCTAATTTAACATTTTACTTCTTTCGACTGGAAGTAACCTATTGGCAAAGGCCCGCAGAAAAGATTCAATGGCCCAGCACTTTCTTTTCGAAGATCTAATGGCGAATTCCACTGTTCGTTTCGGAGCGCACCGGGATCAGTAGACCAGATCCGAGATGGAGCACTCGATCCGAACGGTGTCGCTCCGCCTCCGGATCCCAAGTGGAACATGACCACCCCTCCGCGATCGGCGGATGCCTTCCTGCCATTCACGTTCCCGGAAATCCCGTTCTCTCGGCCCAGATCTCGAAGCGACATGTTTTCGCAATCGCGGCGCTAACAACACGTGTTCAAGGCACGAGCGAAGCTAATCCTGATGTGAAATATGTGTGTCGATAAATGATGGGCATCAGCGTAGCCCACTTGCCTCTTTATCGGAATACTCGGGAACGGCGTCCAAGTATGTCTCGATTTTCGGCCTCTTCGGCGGAGGTCCGAAAACGCAGTCGAATTCATGCGTGACATGCAAGCAATCCTCGTCGTCGCTGCTACTCGAGCCGCCACTGCTGGAGGAGCTGCTCGAGCAAACTTGACGACGAACTTTCATCAAGCAGCAGCACTAATAAAGCTGGCGGCACTTCGCGAGCGATTATTGCGAATTCTTTCGAGACAAGATGCTCCGCGAGAAAAGAAGTCAAGTGTGCGCGACAAGTGCTGGCCAGGCTGGCTTCCGGTCGAATGCGGCCGAAATCGGCGTAGCGACTTTTCACGGACACAGGTCGATCCCGATCCCCCAGTGAAATATGCATTCTCCAGAAAAGTCGATGCCAGCGTACTCCAAAACGACCTGCGGAATTCGCCATAAGATATGATTCCCCTAACGAGTGAGCATTAAAAAGGATTAGAAATCACAGGGGTGATTATCTATGAATGTGAAAGCATTTATTGTTGCACACACAGACAGGTAAGGGAGGAAAAGGAATCGGTGCATAGGTAACGTGACGTACATTTTCCTCTAAATTTAGCGGGGAACCTGAATTTGTCTGTAGGTCCCGTGACGTCAAGTCCCGTGGCATTAATTTTCCCGCCAATTTAGCCTGGAAATTAAATTGGTGCATATGTCATGACGTCAATTTTCCCGCGAAATATAGCGGGGAAACTCAATAAGTGCATATGTCATGACATCAATTTTCCCGCCAAATTTAGCAGGGAAACTGAATTGGTCCATAGGTATATATGTCTATCTTTCCGCTAAAGTTAGCGGGAAACCTAAATTGGTGCACATGTCACGTGACATCAATTGTCCCACCAAATTTGAGGGAAACTGAATTGGTGCATAGGTCGTGACGTTAATCTTCCCGACAAATTCAGCGGGGAAACTTAATTGGTGCATAGGCGGTGACGTCAAGTTTTCCGCTGAATTAATCGGGTAGCCTGAATGGGTGCATAGATCACGTGAGCTAAATTTTTCGCTAAATATAGCGTGGCACCTAAAGTGGTGCATAGGTCATTTGTCGTACGTTTTCCGCTAAATATAGCGGGGAACCTGAAAACACGGCCAGGAAATATTCAAATTCAAACTCAATTTCAAATTTTATTGATTTATATTCAAACAAGAAGAAAGGGAGGAGGGAAAATAGCAGTACAAAACTGCTTGACAGAGCCCCCTCCTCTCCCGGCAGCAACAGCAGCGGAACTTATTTATAGCAATATAAAAAACAACAGTTATAGAAGAACAATATTTCGCGCACATAATTTATCTATTAAAAATTCACCTTGGCAAGACAACGAGATAACGTATGCATTTATTTGACCAATTCTCAAGTTATATACCCAATGATGCCATACTATTTAATACTTTGGGGAGCTGGAATTTTAGAATCTGGTTCCCGTAGTTTGTCCTGGAGCGCGGGAGAGTCCAGGAACCTGCATGGCAAATGGAATATGAAGTACTCTTTGATTGTAAAGAAGAAAGAGAAAGGAAAGCGCTTTCTGGATTGTTTAGTGCGGTTTTGAATGCAAGGAAAAGTGTATACACATATAAATGTGTTATTTGGACAATACCAAATTTTTTTGAAAGAGACGTGCCGTGTGGCTGTCGTATCTTTGATTGGTTAAAATACGAATTACCTTTTTCTGTAAAATATAGAGATAATGAATATTTGTAACAGTTGTATTACCCCATACCAAAAATAGTAGTTAAAAGTAGCATAAAACAAAAAGTTAGAAAGAACTCCTAGCACAGAGGGGGTGTTTTATACCTATAAATTATGCCTACCACTTTTGATAACTTTTTAGCTATAATATTCGTTTTTTCTTCCCACCGCATGCGTTCATTCAGAATTACACCAAGCGTCTTGGTATTTTGTACAATTTCAATACCATATGAGCCTAACGTGAGAGCTTGATTATCGTTAACCTTTACTCTCTTGGACCTAAGAACTAGAGCCTTTGTTTTCTTACTGTTTATAATAACCGAATTTAAAGTTGTCCACACATTAAATTTTTCAAGAATCAAATTACCCGTTTCTATCATTTCAGAAATGTCGGATCCTGAAAAAATTTGGAAGTGTCATTTGCATAAATTATCATGCTTGCTTTACTATCGATGTTTGTTATGTCATTTATATAGGCATTAAAAAGAAGAAGTCCTAAATTACTGCCTTGTGAAACACCTGCATTTTGTTTTCACGAGTCAGAGCGGTATTTTCCTATACTGACACTTTGATGACGGAATTTCAAGTAACTATCAAATAGGTTTAGGGCAATTCCCCTTGTGCCATAAAGTTGTAATTTTTGTTGCAAGGTTTAGTGATTTAAATTATCAAAAGCCTTTGAACAGTCTATAAAGATTGCTAATGCAAGGTGCTTATTTTCAGTATTGTTAAAAATGATCTCTTCTTGAGCGAGCAGGGCTAACTCAGTCGAACATCCTTTCCGTAACCCATATTGGTGGGGAGTAATAGTGGAGCGTTTTTCACAAAAGCTATATAGTCGTTTATAAATGATTTCTTCCAGTCCTTTTGAAAACAAATTTGCAATATTAAGACGGGCATGTAATTACCAAGATAATTTCTATCGCCCGCTTTATAAATTTCTGAAACCTTGGCCTCCTGCATTTTACATGAAAAACGCCAGTTTGAAGTGAGAGCTTAAATATACCAGCTAAAATAGAAGCAACAGATTCAATGACATATTTAACTGTCTTTATTTTTATGTCCTGTATGTCAACACTTTTACTGTTTTTCGAACACTTAAAAATTTAAATGGCTTCCTCCTCATCAGTTCGGAACAAAAATAGGCTGTCTTGAATACCTTTTACACATCTTGAAGCTTCAACTAAGTGAACACTATTTATTAAATCAACAAAATAGTCATTAAACATGTTTGCAAGAGCTTTGCCTTTCTTAATTTCACCATTAAATTTAAATTCAGCGATTCTCTTCACTTTCCGGCCTTCATGCTGTATTGAGTTAAATTGTTTCCTCAAAATGTCCGTTCTGGACTTGTTTTGAATTATCGTGTTAGAGTCCATTCTATTTGCCTGTCGTAGCTCACATGCTATCTTGTCTCTTTTTTTAAACTTGATAAAACAGCTAGATCTTTAGTGCGCATAAATTTCCTCTAAAGAACATTTTTCGGCTTCATAATTTTTAATATATCTGATATTACCCATGGTTTTCTACATTTCATGGGAGCTATATGTCTTTTGTACTTAAATATTCGATTATAAATACCGAAAAAGTTTCAATAAGCTCTCATATGCCTCGTCAGCCGGTGCCGGAGTCAAAACCGGGCTCCAGTTTGCCATGTTTATCTTTTTTGGTAACGTTTGAGGTTTCTATTACTTATATCACAGTAAAAAAAATATGCATGTGTTTTTTTTTCTATTTATATGTAAATTTATTAATGCAAAAATAGGGAGGTGATCGCTTATTGTACATTTACCTCGGGTATGTTCGCCAAGAAGAGAGCTAACAAAGTTTCATCTAAATAGTTACAGCGAGTGGTTGACAAACAGCAGTGATATAACCACACGACTGATAAAGCGTCAAAAATGACAAGTGTTGCGGCGATGACGAGGGCATATTGATATTAAAATTACCCACCAGAATAAGTTATAGGTTATTATGACAAATAAATCGAAACAGATAATCCAGGTATTTAACAAAAGATGACATACTGCCACCAGGAAGACGATAGATGACACAAAAAGTGTTATCCGCATACTGTAATGTCAAAACTTCGTAATCATCACAAAGTGCCCTAAAATCATCGACCAAGGTTCATTAAATTACTTTTTGTATGTACATGAAAACACCGCCCCCTTGTTTTCTAGTGCGATATAGATTATAATTTTCGTCTAAATTGTCTGCATCATTATCTTTGGTATACCATGTATCTGTCAGCATGATGACATTAAACGAAAATCTGAAACACTGCAAAAATGACTCCGATTGCTAAAATTTATTTCGCAGAGACTGTGCATTCAAATGAAACAAATAAAATACATAAGGCTGGGATCTAAACATATTTCTAACTTCGGTTGGTAAGAAATTAATTTTGTTTGCCATTGATAGGCAATACAAATCAAAATAATAACCCAATATAAACCTGTCTATCTTAATTTCACCAAGTCGTCTTCAGTTTTACTAGGTGCCCTCGCCCTCCATGATCTTTCCTGAGGAGAACATTTCCATATCTGTACCTTACGTACTTGCAGTTGTTTACCCTTGCTCATTCCTTAGCAGACCAAACAAATCATCGTTCATGTGCGGTTATATTTTCCAGAAGATAACAGTTACTTCTGGCCTCTTTAAAGCTCAGTCATCTGTTGGACTATAATTCACGGGCTGCGTGTTTTCACAATTGCACAATGATTTCAGGAACCTTATCAGGCTTCGAGGCGAGCCTATGTGCTGATACTACTTCACACGCGGTCAGCTTTGGAATGTTCAATATTTTCGCCACGCAGTTTACTTTCGCTATTACGTCCTCTCTTTCAGTCATCGAGATGCTGTGAAATTCCAAATTCTGTCGGCGTGACCTGCACTCAATATGATACCCAAAGAGCTGAACATCTGGATTAGTAATTTAATAATGCTATCGCATTAAAAGTCTTAAACGAAATAATAAGTTCCTGTGCAGCTGAACTGCCTGGGACCAGTCGGACCGTCTTTGGAGATCATACTTTATTTTCATCTAGATCGTTCATTGAATAGCACGCGCAACACAGCACGAACACGACATCTGTGACAAGGTGTTGAACTGGGCGAGTTGGTAAACGTTTGACATGGTGGGTGTAACAGCTTCAAAAAACGAGGACAATGAAAGCACCAGGCACAACAGGACAACAGCTGTACTCGCAACTGAAATGTTTTATTTGAAAAGGAAAGGAAACACATACGTCAATACCAGATAACACAGTGTGGGATCAAACAATACGCCACACACAAGGCACGTACGTCATCAAAACAGGTTCACTAGAATCAACTTATACCAGTCATGGTGTGGCGCAGAAAGGACAGCTCCTTATAACACAAAGCAAACGACGGTTCACTCACACATCTTTCTCCGAGGCAAGAAATATAAAAGCCTCAATAATTTCGCGAGTGACCCTCTCTCTATGCCTCCCTTCAATCGTCACCTCGTCAAAGGCCGGCTGACACGTGCAGTCTCTGCAATGCAAAGAGAGGAGTCCCCCAACCGTGGCCCTCAGCGAGTAAGCATGCTCCCGGAGCCTATCGTTAAGGCACCTCCCTGTCTTGCCTATGTAGAATTTACCACATGACAGGGGTATCTTGTACACTACACTCGAGACACATGTCACAAAAGGTTTTGCGTGTCTTTTGGTACACTTCGCCTTCACCCGATTTTCGGCCCTGGCGCCCACCCTTGCACAAATCTGGCTCATTTTGTGGGGGGCCGAGAACACTACTGGGACTCCATACCGGCCTCCAACTTGTTTAAGGTTGTGGGAGACACGGTGGATGTAGGGGACCACCACCTTTCGCTTTTTGTGTACGTCGGCCCTTACCCTCTCTATCCCTTTCGCCTTCTTCAGAAGGGCACTTGCCACCTCCGTTAAAAGTGCTGACGGGTACCCCGACGCCCTAAGTCTCTTAACCAGCGCCAAGAAACTGTCGGTCATCATGTGATCGCATGACTTCCCGAGAGCAGAGCCGCGACAGGAAACTGCTATGCCCCTCTTCACCAGCTTGGAGGGAGGCATAGAGAGAGGGTCACTCGCGAAATTATTGAGGCTTTTATATTTCTTGTTTCGGAGAAAGATGTGTGAGTGAGCCGTCGGTTGCCTTGTGTGATAAGGAGCTGTCCTTTTTGCTTCAGACCATGACTGGTATAAGTTGATTCTAGTGAACCTGTTTTGATGACACGTGCCTTGTGTGTGGCGTATTGTTTGATCCCACACTGTGTTATCTGGTATTAACGTATGTGCTTCCTTTCCTTTTCAAATAAAACATTTCAGTTGCGAGTACAGCTGTTGTCCTGTCGTGTCTGGTCCTTTCATTGTCCTCGTTTTTTGAAACTGTTACACCCACCATGTCAAACTTTTACCAACTCGCCCAGTTTAACACCTTGTTACAGTTTATTTATTCTACATCGGGCTCTTCTTCTGTCACCAGTAACCTTTTTCTTAGTAACCCTTTCTCGCTCGTCAACCGGGCGGCACTGTGTGCGTGCAGTGCGCGTGTGGCCTCTTTCCATATCAGGCACGGTGCATGCCCAGTGGAGATTCTTGGACTGTGTGGCTTCCTTGCGCCATCGGTGGGACATGCCCGAAGAATGTGTCGGGTTCTGCGTTCGGAGTATTGGCGCCAAGAGCGGTTCTTCAGGGATTGTCTGCGAGCGGCGTGTGCAGCTGAGGGTGGCAGCCCTGAGCGACAGTGGCGCTACTACTCGGAAATGTGCAAATACGTCTTGGACGTCACGGAGTTCCTATGGATGAGGGTTCGACCTACCTTGGTCCGCAAGAAAGACAAGGTGACCCCAGCGGCAGCACGTTTCACCACTCTGGGTGACGTCAGTGTTCACCCGGAGCTCGACAAGCCTTTGGAACTCGGCCCCAAGTCCTGCCTGGAGCCTGGGCTGAAACCCCCTGAGCTGCTGACACTTGCGAGGAAGGTGGCATACAGAGTGGCGGACTCTGACAGGCCACGATGCATCTCGGAGTGTGTGGATTCACTCCACAGTCTGAAGCCACGAGGACCACAGGTGGGACAACTCGAGCCATTGGTCAATTACTTGGTGGACAACAGGTTACGAGTGCAGTTGTCTGACAAGGAAGGTTCGTTTGTCGTGTTGCCAGAAGGCATGTTTAGTGAAAGAGCCAAGGCTGCCTTTGAAAAGAACTTCAGGCGAGTGGACACTGTGTTGAAGAAAGCTAAGAATCGGGCACTGGAATTATGTCAGAACCTAGCCTTGACCAAGTTGGGGAAAGTGTCGAAAAATCCGATGGCATGCACCTGGAAGTGTTTTTTAGTGCTAAGACGCACAATGACGCGTGCCCCTTTAGGGCTATCGTTACCGAGAGGGGTACCTGGCAGCGTCAAGTGGCCACATACCTCCAGGGCCAGTTGTCCCCTCTGGACATCCGGGATCCATTCCGGGTGCCTAACTCTGAAGCCGCTGTCGATTTTCTAAAGAGTGAAGAACGCGGGAGCTGGTCGGCTTTTAGTGTAGACGTCGAGGACCTGTTCTATTCTCTTCCTCGCGACCAGTTGCTCTCCTCGGTGAAGTTCTGCATTGAATCCAACGGGGAGGTGGCGTTCAGAAATGCTAGTGGTGTCACCCTCGAGGGGTTCCTTGAGCTTTTAGGCTTCTATTTGAACTCAATGGTGGTAGGCTGGCGTAATAAGTTTTTCCTGCAAAAAACGAGAGTGTGAATCGGCTCGTGTGTGGCCCCAATTCGTAGTGACATTTTCCTCGGTGTTGTGGACAGTGCAATCGATGTTGCTCTCATGAATTCCAATGTAAAAAATGTGTTTCGGTATGTGGACGTTTTTCTGGTGGTGTTTGACAATGTGGAAGGAGAGGCAAGGCGGGCTAATGTCTTACGTGCTTTCGGTGAGAGTGGTGGGGGACTTAGGTTTACGTTTGAAGAACCGAAGGATAAGGTTCTCCAGTTTCTGGATCTGGCGCTGTGTCTCAAGGACACACAGGTATGCTGGTCCTTCAGTCCGCGGTCAAGGAAGGCGATTTTAGACTACAGATCGTCCCACTCCAAGCTGGTGAAGAGGGGCATAGCAGTTTCCTGTCTCGGCTCTGCTCTCGGGAAGTCATGCGATCACATGATGACCGACAGTTTCTTGGCGCAGGTTAAGAGACTGAGGGCGTCGGGGTACCCGTCAGCGCTTTTAACGGAGGTGGCAAGTGCCCTTCTGAAGAAGGCAAAAGGGATAGAGAGGGTGAGGGCCGACGTACACAAAAAGCGAAAGGTGGTGGTCCCCTACATCCACCGTGTCTCCCACAACCTTAAACAAGTTGGAGGCCGGTATGGAGTCCCAGTAGTGTTCTCGGCCCCCCACAAAATGAGCCAGATTTGTGCAAGGGTGGGCGCCAGAGCCGAAAATCGGGTGAAGGCGAAGTGTACCAAAAGACACGCAAAACCTTTTGTGTCATGTGTCTCGAGTGTAGTGTACAAGATACCCCTGTCATGTGGTAAATTCTACATAGGCCAGACAGGGAGGTGCCTTAACGATAGGCTCCGGGAGCATGCTTACTCGCTGAGGGCCACGGTTGGGGGACTCCTCCTTTGCATTGCAGAGACTGCACGTGTCAGCCGGCCTTTGACGAGGTGACGGTTGAAGGGAGGCATAGAGAGAGGGTCACTCGCGAAATTATTGAGGCTTTTTATATTTCTTGCCTCGGAGAAAGATGTGTGAGTGAGCCGTCGGTTGCCTTGTGTGATAAGGAGCTGTCCTTTTTGCGCCAGACCATGACTGGCATAAGTTGAGTCTAGTGAACCTGTTTTGATGACACGTGCCTTGTGTGTGGCGTATTGTTTGATCCCACACTGTGTTATCTGGTATTGACGTATGTGTTTCCTTTCCTTTTCAAATAAAACATTTCAGTTGCGAGTACAGCTGTTGTCCTGTCGTGTCTGTTCCTTTCATTGTCCTCGTTTTTTGAAGCTGTTACACCCACCATGTCAAACGACATCTGTGCATTTTTGTTTTTTGCTGATACAAAGTACTAACGAAGAGCAAAATGTAGCGCTTAAGTTTTTGTTGAGGCTGGGTAGGTCCAACCACACACGTAGACTTAATGAAAACCCTTCGTTCCAAAACAATAAAAAGCAAAAAAATTATGGTGGTGACTTGTTCGCTTAACTCTGTCGTGTTCTCTATCTTGATGGCTTTACCTTTGGTGGGTTGAAACTAGTTTAGATAAATAACCATGTCTACCTCACGAGGAAGACGTCAGGAAGGCGAACAGGCGTTTCTAGTCTTGAAGGTGCTTCTGATGAAGTGCTATCTTAGGTTATGTTTTGTGGCTATGAGATCAATATCATGAGGTAGTCCGATAAGCTTTCATCGTCAGCCACATGCAATGCGCTACATTCGGACGTTCAGTTATTGCGTTTTTAATTCTACTTTTGCTTATGTATCCTTGTGTTTACGGAGCCGGAAGTAAGCTTGACTTGGAAAGACACAGTGTTTTTAATTTTACTTTTGCCTATGTATTCTTGTGTTTACACAACCGAAAGTAAGCTTGACTTGGAAAGACGCAGTGTCTCTTATTTTTTTTGGAGGCTTAAAATCGAAGGCCTCATTAGTCTTTTTTTGTGTTATGTACTTGTATACTGCAATCAACACCCAATAACAATAGATTGGTACTTCTGTCATTCAAATAGTTGTAAAGTGTATTCTCAACTTTAGGGAAAACAAACAATCTTAAAGGGGCGGCGGAATGATTTTCGAACTTTGGCCAATTCACTGCAGGAATTAATCTGTTTCACCAATGGAACGAAGCACAGCAAACTGTAGTTTATTTCGCGCGCTCGTTTTTATTTAAAGAAATAAATCAAATCGAAGGTCAAAGTGCCTCTCAAATCTCGCGTCGTCTTTCGGGTGACGTACTCAGGGGAACCACCTGGTTTCCAGTTGGATTCTCTCTCCAGAGACCCCAGCTGCTTCCTCCGCGATTCTCGACTTGTCAAGGATTAGCATTGTCGAAGGTCGTGGCGACTGACCGATTCAAAAGACGGTTGGCCACGGTGCTGACGGCGAGTGCAGCAGCGGAGGGGGACAAGTTTTATTGACTTCCGCGCGTCCCCCAGAGAAGTGTCACAGTAGTTCCTGCAACCACCACACGCGGCTGCTGATAGGCAAATAATTCGTTTTCTTTTTGCGATTACGCAGCGGAATAGCAGATTTTCGGGGCAAGGCGACGCGTTTTTTGTACCTTGTGCCTAAATAAACAAAAAATACAACCTGCAAATTCTTCTAACATTTAAATCGTTGCGCTACCCTATTAAGTGTGTTTAAACCATTGTATTTCATTTCAGGAATGGGAGGAGGCTTCATCCGCACCCTGCTTCAGGTGTTTCTCAGCACAAATTACAAGAAACACCTAGGAATGGCTCACGGCCTGATGTTCGCTGGAGCCACTGCTTCCTCCTTCGTTTTTCCTTACGTCCTAATGAGTTTAAATGAAGCATTCAACGCTCGGGGAAGCATGTTGATTCTAGGAGGAATTCTCTCGCACCTTATTCCTTTGAGCATGCTGATAAAACAACAGTATGGTGTCGACGTGTCAAAAAATGCATCCACCAATTCCAATATTGAGAGCATCCGAAAAACCGAGAAAATAACCGAACAAGAAACGTCATCAATAACCTGTTTTGCGATTGCCCTGGATGCTGGGAAAATAATGTGCACACCAACGTTTTATGTTATCGTTATCTCCTGGTTAATAGTGGTGTACGCGCTCGAACTTTTCTTTATGACCATAGTGGACTACGCAATGGATAGGGGCTTATCTGCCGATGATGCTGTGACCCTGCTCGCAGGATACGCAGTGACAGATCTCTGTGGAAGGATACTCCTCCTGTGGTTGCTGACAAGCAGTATGTTCGTACAAGCTTGCTCATGGCGGTGAACTATCTTTTATTGGGTTCTTCAGTGTTTGCGTTGCCAGAAGTGTGGTCGTATGCCAGCCTTCTGGTTGTTGGCAGCACTAGCTGCATTATTTATGGGTAGTGGACTTGCCATGCATGGTGTACTGATAGCCAAATATATTGGCATGAAACGCCTTCCGCTCAGCTACTCAATCGCTGCTCTGCTCAGCTGTCCTTTTGTCTTTCTCAAGCCTGTATTAATTGGTGAGTGTTTTTGTCTTTGTTGCATTTTCTGAGTTCCTATAATAATCGCAGTACTGTTTTGTGATGAATGGGTTTACTCATCTATGTAGACATAAAGTGAAGTGATGGATATAGTTTGACATGAACCAGCCTGAAGCCCGCCACAAGGAGAAGGAACGCACTCTGTATCCGCTTCGTCGCGTTTTAACTGGGATACAATTAGATATTTTAGTAAAATTACAAAAATGACAAAATGTTAAAAAATTGTGTTTTTAAAAAATATTTCAAGTACACAAAACTGTACAAGCCCAACCACATTGCAAGTCGAAAGCCATGCAGATTTAAAAAAATATATTGTTGGGTGTTTCATAAAAAAGCTGATTTTTCATAAATTATGGAGTGATACCTAGTTTCACGCTATTTTTAAAAAGTCAATTCCGCTCTCACGCCATCAAAAAAATTTTTCGTCAAAAATATTTTAGGGCATGGCTACGGACAATGCGGCTAAAGGCCATGAATATTTTTTTTTAGAAATCGAGGGCGGTCGAGCGCGACGTTTGGGACATTTGACATGGAATGACCCAACAGTATTACCAAGGGACTTATTAGGAGAGATATAAGGTACTGCGAGTTTCCCGTTATAACGACATCATGTAACGTATAAACTGCCAGTGTTGAAGGTAATCCTGGAGGCTTCCAATTTGCATTTGGGCTACCCATTGATAACGATCTTTTTCAAAGCACCCATAACCGGGTTGCTGTATTGGGCTTCCGTCGGTTGTTCTGGAGTCTAGAGAGACATCTGGATCAGTTGTGTGTCTAATTACTTACTCATTCACGATTGCGACGATATCTAATGAGTCGCAAAACTTCTGACACCATGTTTTGTAATAAATGGCCTTAGTCAGCTAAGTATACATGAGGTGAAGCGATGGATATTGTTTATCATGAATCAGCCCGAAGCGTGCCACGAGGGGAAGGCTAGAGCTCTGGATTCGCTTCTTCGTCTTGTAACTCGGATACCCTACAAGTGTCATTTTTTATTTATCCTTACAATACGCAATTAGACGTGTAGAACAAATAACAATTTCTTTTCTCTCGCTATATTTTATTAAAAAATCAAATGTTATATAAAAAAAAGCCACGTGATTAAGGAATTATGCACGAGAAGACCCGCAAAAAGATGCGACATGTCATCTTATAATATATTGTTTTAAGCAATTCAAATGTTAATTATTGCCCATCATGTTGTTGTTTTTGTTGGAAAGTTGATCTCCAACTTCCTTGAACATCAACTCATCGGCGAATGCACTAAAATGAGAATATTAACTGAACAACAGCGATTATCTTGTTTCCGGGAATATCTTAGAAGGCAGTCATAAAATGTCACTAAGCAGGAACTAAACATTTGGGCGCGTACAGTTTTCACTCCGCGGCTCTACAACTTTTATTTTTTATATTGAATTCTATGGGTTACCTGCGGCAAACTGTCAATATCTGCTTTTCTTCAAAAAAGTTCGTAATCTGGCCGAGGCCTACAATTGCCTGGGTATCCTAGAACGCAAATCAATTAGAACTTAAATATTTCCTTGGAAACATTTCTTTCACAAGATTGTCTAAGAAAGTTATCATTTAGCCTGGTATGTTTCTCATTACCGGATCATTGCCGTCTCTCAAGGAGTGAGAGAATGGCTGTTCAGCCGATCTATCACTTCGATGACTTTATGAATAGCAAAATAGTTCAAAGAAGAGCCCCCATATTGTGTCCTGTCTTATTCATTTGGCTGTCCCTAACAAACTGTAAACAAACAAACAAAAACTGAAATCACAGAAAGAAATGGTGCTCATTGTTGTCTTTGAAATAGCTCCCAGTGTTTTCTAACTGACCATAATAAGGCACAGTTCAACCGGACGAGGTACAAAGAAGATTAAAACAATGCCAAGATCTCTGGGGACTTCTAAGTAGAATTATGAATTATTAAAACCCTATTTCTGAAAGCATTCCTCGCCTGCAATACGTGAGTGAGTTATGTGTCCAAAAATAGGGCACGGAGAGGTGGAGTTACGCAAGTGTTTATATATTAGGTTCGATTGGGAGCACTGTATGAGTCACTTGTATCAGATAAAGAAGAGGTAACGCAACGTAGGTAAAAATATCTAGAGGGCATTTCTGAGAACTTTTAAACACATGAATTCACAAACGTCAACATGTATTAAAACTCAGAAGGAAAGCTGAACCCATAACTCCCCTCTGGATTATCTTGAAGATATTTTAGAAGTGTGAATGCTACTGTTATACTTCCGGACCCATAACTTCTGCTACCACCAAACAAAATTTTTATATGGCCACTCCGGATACGTATTACGCTTTTAAAAATGGCAGAATGAATTTAGCTGCGTTGAAAACAACCCGATGGTTGCCACATTTTTCCAAAACGTTTGCAAAGAAGGCAGGATTCGTATCCTGTTCACTTGCGGCTTCCGCTTTGTTCTGCTCATTATCCTAGGAATGTATTTCAATTTTTAATCTGTTACTCCCATGGCGTATATTCGGTAGCACAGTCCAACAAACATTTGTATCTTTATGTTTTCTTTTTCAGGCTATTTCCGCGACAATATTGGCTGCTATGACAACCTGTACAGGCTCTTAGGAGGACTGTTGTTGTGCCTGTGTGCCCCATGGTGCGTCACAACAATTTGGGAGCGCCGAGAGAGTAAGATAATGACTTTCCAGCAGCATGCATACACCAGCTGCAATAACCAAGAACTTCAAGACAAATCAACTCTCCCTTGTCATAATATGGCTGGTGATTGCTTAAATGTGTGACTGATTATCGTTAACCTCCAATCACTCTCTGAAGTTGCGCTGAATTATAATATTCAATGTTGGAGCGTCAGAGACTTTCCCTGCAATGTAAATAATTTTCTAGATTTTCAAACGTGATCATCTTGAAACTAGATCAATGTGTACAGTCGCGCACGATGTAAGAAACAAACAAAAAAAACAAGGTATCGAGAAGCTTAGACGGAATGCAGCGCTATTTATCATTAGAAAGCTCAACCGTTATCGAGGCTTGAGTTTTTCTTCAGTTTGTTGTCCATTACCCTCCGCTTGATCAGCCGTCGCTGAGTTGATGCTTACTTCTGCGCCCATGATAGAGGCGTTACGCGGCACAAGGCAAAATTAAGTATGGCTGAAACCACTAAGTCAGCAGGTTGAGCGTCCATTAATCTCGCACTTGAATATAAGTTCGCAAAACAAATGAAACTACGCGTTTTTGTTTTATTTTACCGAGTACTCCTATCACCGGGTTCAACTAAGCAATCGAACATAAATTGAATAGCCGCTGAAATGCCGTACGTTCACACTATAGCCTCGATGATAACACAACTTTCTTCTGTTAGCGAGCACTGGAGTTCTTCAGCGTCACGCGCTCGCCCGGGCTCTTTTATATCGCTCGCGACTTTACCTTGCACAAATATACAACAGCTAGTCATGCAATAATCACTCAATAAACGTGTTTTGTAGAGCTTATTTCAATGTTTCTCGTGACTTGGCGCGATGGACAGCACGGGGCTTATTGAGTAA
Source organism: Ixodes ricinus (assembly GCA_037355805.1). Classification (NCBI taxonomy): domain Eukaryota; kingdom Metazoa; phylum Arthropoda; class Arachnida; order Ixodida; family Ixodidae; genus Ixodes; species Ixodes ricinus. The sequence continues at coordinate 57,174 of JAZHYW010056495.1, forward strand.
TTAATTTTCCAAGAATTGTTTATATTATATATTCTACGCAAACAAAATAGACAACAAACGTGGTGATAACTCGAACACAGCTGCCCAGGCCTAATAAATGCGCACATTTATACACACCGGCATGAAATATGTGACTCATCAATGACAAGAACAAGCAATGTGAACGCATCTCTCGTCCCCTTTGCCATATATGCTGCTAATCGCAAAGAATTCTCAGAATTCATATTCCTATTTGAGACAACTAGAAAGGCTTACAGCACGAATAGCTTTCCTGAAAGCCTAGACAGCCATTAAAGTCCTCGCAGTCATGCCTAGCTATACTCTGTTTCGTGTTAAGTCCAAACACAGGCAACGCTAGTATTAGGGGCGAAGCTCCTAAGGGTCTAGCCTTGTCCGTCCATCCGTCCGTCCGTCCGGCGTCCGTGCTCACATAAAAAGAAAAAAATGTTTGCGCAGTCAACAGGATTTGAGCCTGTGCTGGGAGACCCCAATAGATTTCTAGTCCATCGCCTTAACCACTCGGCCACGATTGCAGGACGAGTAGGGGGCTCTGAGATGTGGTATTAATTCAAGAGCCGAGGTTTCTGTCATGGATGAAACGTTGCATGTAGCCACTCAACGTCTATACAGGAGAGGGCGCTGCGGTCAAATACGGATATAATCGCGTTAAACTTTGCATGCATTGGCTCAACGTTTATTGACGAGAGGGCGCTGCGGTCAAATGCTCAAATGCGTATATAACCACGTTCCATAGCACACATTTTCTTTCTGACATGGACCGTTGACTTAAGCGGTGGAGACGCCTTCCCACGGCTTCTAGCGGATCCAAGTTGATCCGCTAGAAGAACCACTGGCTCTGCATTTCACCGACCATAAAGCAGTAATAATGAAGTCCAACGCAACCCGGAACTCAGCACTACCTATGAGCAATAAATGAAAATCAGCACCATCAGCACTACCCATGAACGATAAAATCAGTATCATCAGCACCACCAAAGCTTCGCCCCAATCAACATCTTTCACCACGTGGAGATGCGGTCATTGTTTTGATGGAGCCGACCAAGCAACACCGGAAGTGCCTCGTCAAGGCGCTCGTCGTTTATGTGATTTCGCTTTCACCGGCTAAGCCAATGACGCACAGAAACGAAGCGCAGGATGAGGGCGGATTACCTGTGCGTGATTGCGTTTAGCCAATGCAGAAAAATCGCACAAAGACGACAAGCACCACACTCTAAAGAAAGCCCGTGCATCTACTTTCCCCCACAACACTTAGGGAGCCAATCACCGCAACTTGCGGAGGCAGCTCAGTGAATGGCGATGCTGAAACATATGTTTAGATCAATAAACGCAGGCTGAGTAGTGATATTAAGCAATGCAAAACGTCAGGCTTGCATTGCTTAATGTCACAACTCAGACTGCGTTTTTTGTCTAAACATATGTTTCGGCATCGTCATTCGCTGAACTGCCTCCGTAAGTAGCGGTGATCGGCTCTCCGACTGTTATGCGGGAAAGTAGAACGAATGTGCTTTCTTACCAGTGCAGGAGGTATACACTTTTGGCGCTGCTTGATTAGTTCCATCAGGTCTTAGCCTTGACTGCGGTCGGGCGAAACCTGAAACCAGTGCCTGAAACACTGTTTAAGGAGCACGGATTCTCGAAGATGCAGAAGAAGCGACAGTGCTCAACTTCACACAGACGCGGGAGAATGGCTTCGTCATCCTCTGTCTATCATTTTGTTCTTGATTTAGGACACCAGTCTATATAGGGCGCTACGACGAAGCTGGACCAAGGGGCGAAACCAACGTGGTAGGTGGCAGATGGGTTCTTCCCGCCGGTTTCTCCGATCACAGATGACCTGATGATGGTAGATTCCGACTTTATCTCCGTCAGCGACATGTCAACGTGTTGTTTAATACGTTGGCTTACTGCAGACGTCTATGGTATTAGCCCCGAGAAGTTTGTGTGGCGCCCTCTTACGTCGAACCAGGGGGACGTCACTGCGAGGACAGAATTTTCCCCCGACTCGCCCCGCTTGCCCTGTGGAGGCTGTGACGGCGTTAGCTGTCGGCGCTCTCGTTACTATTCAATTATGTTTGCGCGCGTTTTTCGTAGGAAGTGTAAATTTTCATATGTGGTTTTATTGAGGTATGGCCTCTAGCTGCAGGCGAAACTTCAACGAATATTTCATGCATGGTTGACGGGGCAGGCAACGCAGTAATCGCAGCTATTATGTGAAAATGGAGAAATATGGCCACAATTGCTGGAGCATCACTGTGGATTTACATCTCACACAATCAATTTGCTGGTGGTCTGAATGGAATGGAAGGTTATGCATACTATTTCGATTGTTTTGTTTTTTGTACTTCTCTTTTTAAACGAAAACGCCGAAGCAGAAAATTTAAGCTGCATGCTGCTCGAGCACCATGTTAAATACAGTCTGGGCCATGGAGAGAGAATCACAAGTGAGACACCCCAAGTACAGGGGCGAAGTAAAGAAACAAGGAACATTTTTATATACATTGCCCGCCTTTGACCTTTGCTGGATTCGGATAAAATTTCAGTGGACTCCACTGGTGGTATCTGTGGACTTCCTTATATCATATATCATATATCATGTACTATCGGGGAAAAATGAAATGCGAACAGAGGAGCGCGTGGCTTGCCGTACAGGCTGCGCCACCTGGAAGTGAGCCTAGGGGCGAGGGTGCGTGGCCTACTCCGATGTGTTCACGCCCTTCGCTCGGCGCTCCCCAAGCTTCGGCAGTGCGCCTCTCAGTGTGCTGAAAGCTGTCACTGCTATCTTTGTCTGCTCGGCGCGTGGGCCGAGCTTCTTCGCACCGCACGCGCTGAGCCAGCAAAGATAGCGGTGATAGCTTTCAGCGCACTGAGAGGCGCACTGCCGAAGCTTGGGGAGCGCCGAGCGAAGGGCGTGAACACATCGGAGTAGGCCACGCACCTCGCCCTAGGCTCACTTCCAGGTGGCGCAGCCTGTACGGCAAGCCACGCGCTGCTCTGTTCGCATTTCATTTTTCCCCGATAGTACAACAAAAGCGAAGGTGTCTACCTCGTTATTAGTCTCATAGGCTCTATAATTGAAACTTTAGCTAAATCAAATATCCTGAAGCTAAAATACCAGAAGCTTTTCTCACGCAAACTGTCACCCTTCGCAGGTTCCACATTTTCTGCTACCAGTACAGCATCTATCACTGGACAGCCGTTCGAATGCTTGCTGTTCCTCCTGTTTTCCTCTGTTGTCAGAGAGTTCAGCTGTAGGGAGTTGGAGGCTGAGGAAGCTTTTGGGGACCAGCAGCAGTGGGTCTTTTAATTGGAAATGACAATTCAAGCCAAACGGTGTATTTTCCGAATGCTAGAATAAAGAAAGAATGTCAGGAAAAAGTATAAACATTCCGGATTACGGTACTAGCTGTGCATATTTTTGGCAGTTCAAGACATCTCCTATCGGCGACTGGGGAAAATCGGTCGTTTTTTCTGCTACCATACAAACTAATTTTCAGTAATTGTGCATGTTCTAAAAAATAAAACATGCCCTTATACGATGTACGAACCATATGATTAGTTCACGAAGACGTTACATTTATGTAAAACAACCCTGTTCCACGAGCACTTCAAAGGTCTTCAGACCCATGACCTTTAAAACATCTGCCAACCAGCGCATGCAGAGTGGCACGCGCAGAGTCGGTATCGCGAGCTAATTTGCCGACCACCGATAGCTTTCGGGATTTGCAACCCAATTATAAACGTAAACGTGACAAGCACGCTTATAAAAGGTATGGAAGCACGTCAGTATCGGCCTATACCCAGCGTCTTGTACACCGGGTAAACAAGGTCCCGCTCCTCGAAGTGCTTGCGGCACGCAACGGCCAAACCAGAAAACCGTGGCAGGGAGACGGGCCGTATGCGCGATCGCGGAGCGGAGTCCTTCCCTTGACGTCATGGTATGCCTTATAGCGAGTTCGTTTCACGGCACTCGTGTCCACGCGTGCCCACTCGCGGCGTAAAGCGAGTTCGTTTCGGCAGGCACTCCACGAGTGGTTGCACTCTCCGAGTTCGTTTCAGCGGCGGCACCCCACGCGTGCATGCACTCGCTGCACCGAGAAAATCGGGCGTGCGCCGAAATGCAATCCCGTCGTGCCTCGCTCCGGCGAGGCCGGCGAGGTGAGGGAGCAGACGACGGGGGTTCGTCTGCTACGATGTGTCGCGGAACCGAAAGGGAAAAAAGTAGATTTTCTGATAGAAATCGCGTCCCGCGGGCAACGGAATCAAACGCGAGCTTGAATTGTGAGCGTCTGCTATTTCATGAAGGAAGCAATTGACAACCCGTGCTTTATTTGCAGGTTTTAAGTCGTTCTGTTGCCGTACAAGCGCTGAAATATACCAGTGTGTAAAGAAATGCTCAGAATAAACGCATCAGTGGCCCCCGAGATGTTTATCGCCATCCGTGTGCGGGTGAAAAATTGAACATTTGTCGATAAAACTCCCTCAGCAGAAACCTCTGACTGGCCAATAAGCATCAGAGAAAGCTAAACATAGTGACTTTACCCGAGGCTTGGGCAACATCATCATGTTTAACATTTACCTTCGTCAGCTAACTTGCCCCGTCGTATTTTGTTCGAGAAAGCTCTAGTTCTCGACGCCCTCACCAAGGCTAAAATCTGATCCACCTGTAATGACGATCGAAATCGAAAGTCCCACAAAAAGTTTTGCTGGATATTCCAACAGACTAGTTTTAAGCCGTACCCTTTTAGTGGTTCCACGCATAATACCATGCTCAAACGGATCAAGCTTCTGCTCGGACAACATCATCAGTTTTCTTCAGTGTAAACGGTTATAAAAAGTGAAAAATCGCAACCAGCTGCTTTGTAGACAGCTGGTTGCGGAAATTTACGCCGTCTGTAATTATCTCTACAACAGCCGAGTTGCTTGAAGTCATCGCAACTATAAACTACAGGTTGCAGCGACCAACGTTTGTAGATAAACGTTGGTAGTGACTGCACTCTTGCGTCCCCACCCATCACTCCGAACAGAAAGGCGCTAGTTTCGGTTTGAGGTCGGTACCTTTTCTCCAACATAGATGGCGGCAGCATCAGTCTTCTGCACTCGGTGCATTTGGCGAGTTCGTTTGAGTCCAGTTCTCCGTGCAACACTCTGCGAGTGCGATGCATTCTGGGAGAGAACTCGAACGGTGCGAGTGCGTGTGAAACGAACTCGCTATTACCCAATCAGGGCGCGGCGACCGAAGCGACGCTCCTGTTCGCTCTCGGGGCTAATAGCGAGTACGACCAAAGACGAGTCCGGCTCCCAAGTCCGTCTCTGCATCTCCACTTCTCCCCTTTTCGCCGTCGGTAAGAAACAACCCTCGGGAACCCTCGCTGCCCCTTCTTTCCCACGACGCTGTTCTCTCATTCGTCCATCACGCAGCAGGTTCGTGCCGCCACGCTCTCTCTCGGGCATAAAGTTCGCATTTGCACGTAGCGCATATCATGGACGGCCCAAGCCCACATGCCCGAGGCGCCACAGCATCCCCAGGCGTTCCGGCACCGTCGATGTCCCTTTTCTCGTCCAAGGACGCTCGACGAGCCGCAGTCAAACACACACGAAACACAAACATGCGTCGGCAAAAAGCGGGGTCGAGCTTCGGCGTAGTTGACAAGTGCTGCCGGTCTCGGGTGTCTCGCCTGGAGAAGAGTCGTCGGTCGCTGTCTCACCGCCCTTCAGCCTGGCCGCCACGAAGTCGACTCTTGAAACAAAATTATCGCCTTCCCCACATCACGGCAGCGTCGTGAGGCAATCCGTTAAAAATCCCGCCTCACCTGTCTCCGTGCCTCCACATGGCGTCTATGAACGTCCGACACTGGCCATTCTCGGCTGGAGCCGGCGTTTTCAAACGCTTCTCTAAAACGATTTCCTCGCGTCGAATTCTCAATCGACTACAATAAAGGTTTGTTAACACACTTGAGTTTAAATGTGCTTAAGCGCGTTCCGTTTTTCTTTTTTTTTGTTTTGTTTTTGTAGGCGCATACGGTGAGAGAACACACTGGTACGCTACCGCCATCTATCAAGTAGTACTGGAACTGGGCATTAATAAGCTGAAGGTTTCGCAGAATCTCCTATCCAAAATTTACGCACTATTTACGAAAAATGGTTGCTTATACTGTTGTCAGAATTATTGCACCCGGAGTGACAGAATAACGCGTAAAAATCATTAAAACAAATGCGCTGAGTAAAATGGTTCCAGAGCTATAAGAAATGCCGCCGCTTGCCCGCGTGTTTTTTTGTGTTTTTTGCCGTAAGCGGATTTAAGGAATCACGACGCACTCCGCACAGTCAAATGCAAGTGTGTCAATCAGCGTTACAAAATCATGTGCTTTAATGAACGAACCGCGCTGAAACCCTTCTAGTGCGTCTCTGTCTGCTGATTTCCCCGATGCTATAACCGAGGAACACGATCAGCATCGCGGGATCTGCAGCCCAGCCTTTCAAGGCACTAACAGTGACCTGTGCTTATCCAGGTAACGTGTGATACACAGCTTTTTTCTATCTTTTGTATGCTGGCTGCAGATCCCAAGCCATGGGTGTTGAGTTGTGCATTTACCGTGCTCGAGTTGGTCTTTTTCACATGCCGAAAGTCAAGTCTAAATCCGAACCCTCTCTCTGGCTTTCGCCGGTGATCTTTGTTAGGCCGAGTACTTGCGTTCTGTTCAGTCTAGCATTGATTCTCTTGTGTTCTGGAGACGTTGAGCGCAATCCCGGGCCTGACGGCGTCACCGACGATGGCCAGATTTCAAATCTGCAAAAATCGATCGAAACCCTGATCGCTGCAAATTCAAAATATCAGAGCGAAAATTCCAGCCGACTTGATAATATTGCCTTAGGTATCTCCGAGATACGAACAAGGGTGACGGCCTTGGAAGCTAGTATTCAGGATCTTACACAAGTTCGTGATGATGTCAACCAATTAAAAACCGAGGTTGAAAACATCAAAGCTGAACTTAACTTCTCAAGATCTGTGAGCGCTAATAATATGGAATTGGTGGAAATTGTGGATGACCTTAACAACCGATCAAGACGCAATAACTTAATAATTAAAGGGTTAAGCGAAACTGAAAATGAGACTCACAGCCAACTGGAATCTCGTGTAAAGGATTTCTTTTCGGAGGTACTTGGTGTTCAAGTAGGTATTCTTGAACGCATTCACAGACTCGGATACAGCCGCCCTAACTACTCACGACCTGTCATAATCAAGCTTCTTGACTATCGTGATAGGGTTGCCATCTTAAAAAACGCCCCCAAACTTAAGCATCACGGGCCCGACAAAATCTGGATCGACGAGGACTTCTCACCGAGAACTAGACTAGCGCGTTCTAAACTGTGGGCATTTGGTAAAGAACTACGGTCACAAAATATCAAAACAAGATTGCGGATCGATAAATTGTACTCCGACAAAAAAATATTTGCGTACGACTTCGTTGAAGGCCGCGTTGTCGAGGTGAATTCTAATGAAGTACGCACCGATTGACTGCTATCACACGGCAACACACGCCCTAAGCGCGTTGCGCCCAAACTTTCTTTCCTATTTACAAATTTTCGTAGCGTGTTAAAAAAACAAGATATCTTACTAGATAATGCCGAAATGTGCAACAGTCAAGTCATCCTCGGCACGGAAACGTGGCTGTCACCTGACATATCGGACAGTGAACTCCTGAATTCCAGTTTTTCTATCTTTCGCAAGGATAGATTGGTTCACAAAGGCGGTGGCGTCCTGATTGCTGTTAGAGACCACTTATTATCATCTGTAGTTGATATTGAAACGAGTATCGAGATCATTTGGATTAAACTGAAAATTACGCACTTGAATTTTATTATAGGCGTGTGTTATCGACCCCCGAAGTTCGATTGTTCATTTGTGCCCCGATTAAACGACTGCCTTGAGAAGGTATTTTCTGAGTACTCAAATGGTGTCATTATTCTAGCTGGGGATTTTAATTTTCCTGATATTGATTGGGTGTCAGATAGCGTTAACTCCTCGTGTAAAAATCAGAAAGAAAGTCGTGAATTTCTTGATATTATGAATAGTTTTGGTTTTCACCAAATTATTAAGGAACCAACCAGGGGTGATGCGACCCTGGATTTATTTTTTACTACCCACCCTGAATACATAAGCGATGTTAACAATTTATGTTTGTTTAGTGACCACTCTCTTTTCAACATTAACCTATCCATTGACGTTCCCGTTCCTGTAACATCAAAGAAAACAATTCGTAATTACGCTAAAGCCAACGCTGTGAGTATTAACGCCGAGTTATTGGATTCATTCCCAAACTTTGAGCATCACTTTAATGCAAGGTCGGTGGAAGAAAACTGGTGCATATTCAAAGAACTTCTTCACAACCTCATCTCTCGATACGTTCCGGTATGTCGGGTAATCTCTAACCCCAGTTCGCCATGGTTTACTCTTAATACGAAGAGAATGCTAAGGAAGAAAAAGAGGCTATTCCAGTCGGCAAAAAGAAAAGATAATGGTGACGCCTCGTGGTCTCGCTTCCGTGAATTCGCTAAAACTTGTAAACGTGAAATAAGAACGGCGAAACGTAATTTCTTTGAGAACGACCTGTATAACATTCTTATCTCAAATCCAAGGAGATTCTGGAAAATAATCAATCCTTCTTCAAAGAAACGTCCGATCATCTCAGATCCGACTGGAAAGCAGCTGCCTGAAAATGAAATATGTGACAGATTTAATCAATATTTCAGTAGCGTCTTCACTCGCGAAACGTTCCCCATGCCGCAATTAGCTTCTCGGGATGCACTTGGCGAAATGGGGTCAATAACTATTTCTTCTGAAGGAATATCAAAATTAATAGAACAACTTCCAGTCAGCTCTGCTCCTGGTCGCGACGGGATAAACAGTAAGATTTTAAAAATTACTAAGCACACCTCGTCCCTGTACCTGGGTAAAATCTTCAACCAATCACTTATTACTGGTATGCTCCCTAGTGACTGGAGACATGCAGACGTCATTCCAATTTTTAAGTCTGGGTCATCTGACGATCTGAGCAATTACAGGCCTATTTCTTTAACAAGTGTATGTAGTAAGCTCCTTGAACATATTATTTTTGCAGCCATAATGCAGTTTCTAGATATCAATAATGTATTATTTTCTAATCAGCATGGATTTCGTAGGAATCGATCATGTACAACACAGCTTTTCGAGTTGGTAACCGATATCCACAGTAATCTTAACTCACGAACACAAACAGACGCTCTCTTCATAGACTTTTCGAAAGCTTTCGACCGTGTGCCACACTACAGACTTATCGTAAAATTACAAAACTTAAAAATTAATGCAACTATAGTTAATTGGATAAAAACTTTTCTTACGACTAGAACCCAATCCGTACGTCTAGGTGAAACATCTTCACAATCCTTACCAGTTATTTCAGGCGTACCACAGGGTACTGTACTGGGCCCATTGCTCTTCCTTGTTTATATAAATGATATCGGAAATCGCCTGGGAAGCTGTGTTCGTCTGTTTGCTGACGATCTTGTTGTTTATCGCGCTGTTTCCAGTGAAGAGGATTGCCTAATATTACAAGAGGATCTATCCCTAATTGAAACCTGGTGCGCCGAGTGGCTTATGTCCATTAATTATAATAAATGTAAATGTGTATCTTTTTCTAAATCACGTAATCCAGTAAATTATACCTATCAACTTACATCCCAGCCCATTGAAAAGGTTTCATCTTTTAAATACCTTGGCGTGCACTTAAGCTCTGACCTCTCATGGAGAACTCATATTGAACACATAACTTCCAGTGCTAATAAAACTTTAGGCTTTCTAAGACGCCGTCTTAGTCAAACTTCACCGAAAATCAAACAGCTGTCATACTGCACCCTTGTTAGATCCAAGATGGAATACGCTTCTACCATTTGGAACCCCCATCAGGCTTACCTATCTGACATGTTAGAATCAATCCAAAACCGCGCAACTAGATTCATTCTTGCTGACTACTCACCCACGAGCATCTCTGCCCTTAAGGCTTCTTTATCATTACCTCTCCTTAATACTAGACGCACCGTAGATAGATTATCCTTTTTTCATAACCTGTTTTACAAGCCCTGGACTGACCATGAATTCTTCTCTTCAGCCAGTCATGTTTCCCTACGCCGTGATCATTGCCAGAAGATAGAAATGCCCTTTGCCAGAACCAACACTTTAAAAAACTCTCCCCTCTTTTTGTGTATACGGGATTGGAATGCGCTACCAGAGCCCATTGTAACAATTACTGATCATGCCTTGTTTTTAGCAGAACTTAGTAAGCATATGATTGTATAATGAAGATATTGCACTGTAAAATAACAGATGTTCTTTCAGCCTATTTATTTGTCTCTACATTTGATTTCAACCCTTGAAGTGTTATATTGTGTTTTATGTTACCCCCTTATGTAATGCCCCCCATGGGGCCCTTAAGGTATAATAAATGAAATGAAATGAAATGCCATCGAGCCAATGCCTGTCTGAAATAAGAGGCGGGATCTTGGCGTTGTTGTTTGTTTGTGTGATGCAACTAATTAATCTAAGCTTAGGTGCCTTGAACACTTCTCTGACTGGTATGTTTCGCACCCTATTCCGTTCATGCCACCGATACTAGATTACAGCAATTGTGAAACTCCCGCAGAGGAGGGTAGCCCAACTCGCTCCCTTCAGTACGCCTCCCGTCGTCTGGAGCGCCATCTAGATTTCCGTTTCAAAACTCTGTGTTCCATAGATGGCAGTGAAACAACAATTTATACACTGTGCTTCGAAACATACATATTCCACATAATACAATGCAGTTACCATAGCAGCCGGTTCCCCCAAAACGATGGCGCGTCGAACGACGGGATGAGAACCGTGGGTGGAGTTGGGGTACTGCTCGTGGAAGCAACGTTTATGGGCAGTTCTCTAACTGAGCTATTTAATAACGTTGGTCAATGCCTTAAAGGGTAACTGCAAAGAAAAAATCAGTGTATTTTTAAACAGCCTAATTGGGACAAGCATGTCACAAAACAATTTTTCTAACAAAAACAAAATTTTTGACATCAATATCTATGGCGCGGGACTGATTTTAGTTTGCGGCTATTTCGTCCATTTTAAATCGCGCGTCACAAAGTTGGTATTATACGTCACGGAGTGGCTGCTATACGTCACGGAGTGACGTGTAACAGCCACTCCGCGCGCGTCGAAAGAGCGGGAGTTTTAAATGTGGAGATGTTGTGACTCCGACTAAATTACGTCCTGTGGCGTAAATATTGCTAAAAAAATTTTGCTTTTTCGCGGAAGATTTGTTATGTGAGATGCTTGTCCCAATTAGGCTGTTTAAAAAAACACTTTTTTTTCTTTGCAGTTACCCTTTAAATGCTGTCCCAAACAGGCGACAAGTGACGTCGTAAAAGCTGCGAGTGTCGTGCTTTTGCATGGTGCAATCTTGGCGGTTGAGCGTAGAAGCAACGCGAAAAAAACAGGAGAGAACGCAAGTGACGCTGTCGTCGCGGCGTCCTTACTCCTCGCTCCTGAAACTTCCATAGAGTGTCAATATGGAGTGTGACCCAGATCAGAACAGGCATCTGCCAGCTCTACTACCGCTGCTGTGACCTCGTCAGGACCTCGGCGGGTGACAACCGACACTATTATGACATTATGTGACGGAAATCAAGCGACCACTTTCAGGGACGCGGTAAACACAGCACTCGACCCAAACAACACACTGATGCTCTTAAAACATCCAAAGGACGTCCGTAAAAAAAAAACTGGTGTGCGTACTGGTGATGTCCCGAGGATCTCCTGGCATTCTCCCCATGGTGTCCAAATGCCACAGACTGGTAAGTCCTCAGGTTGTCCGTAGGCCATCCCACAGGATTAACTCAGGACGATGTCAGGATCCTTTATGGCCATCCTGAATTAATCCCGCTGGATCAATCCAGGATGTTGTGATGACTTTTGACGGACAATATCTAACATGCATACGTCACAGCTATACATACCCCGAGGGAAGGCTTACTCAAACATTTCCGTTGTGAGTTCGACCCATTACGAATGCTTAGACGAGATGCTGCGTGGGTTGCTTAGCTATAGATGCCCGTGTGGCATTTCGTCATCAGCATTTGTAATGCAGTCGGTCATACTCAGAACACAAATGTCTAAATTAGTCTTCATTCTCGTGGGAAGCAAGCATGTAAAGATCAGCTGCATCGGAAAAGAAATAAAAATTTCATTGTGCACGACTCTTCCAAAAGAAGGTTAACCTACCCAAATAGGGGTAATGTCTGACTAGGTGAGCGATATCTGCACTTAATAAAAAATAAATCTGAAAAAGTAGTCTACAACAAAAAAACTATCAAAATTATTAGTCCTCTTGGTTGGTGCCCTGGAGTCGCTCTTTCGCATGACGCAGCCAGCTGGCTACCACCTCTTCAGTTTTGCAATACGTCTCACTGCCCACAGCTCCCTTGTTTACAACCTCTGAAAATATTATCGGGTAGAAATTAACATTAAGCATCTAGAGTTGAACTGTTCTCCCATTCATACGACCGGAATGTGAACACAATGCACAATTAAGAGTATGTGGCTGCAATACAAAATAGCTGCGAAGTTTACCTGAGTTGAAAGGTATTTCATTACCACTTCTTAAATAGCTAGAACTTGGCAATGCAAATATTTTTTCACAGAATACTTACCGCACAGGCTGTCGCAGCATACAAGGTCCTGAAACTTCCTTTTGCCCCTAGCTCCCGCCCAGCTATACTGGACGGCTACTTCGTCACTGAGCAGTTTTTTCAGTATTCTTCGTGTCCCGTCGCCGTTGTTTTTTCCTCCAAACTTTTGATTGTACTTTTCTAAAATAAAGAAAAGCGCATTGATGTATAAGTACATGGCTGTACATAGCTGCTTTTAAGCAGATGTCGTAAATGAAATTGTAAATGAAATTCAAGTACCCACCAGACGTTACTTTAGTGGTTGTGAAGCCGCGAGTTGCTTCATGAAGTTCTCGAACTCTTCTGCATCCACAAAAGGTGCTTCAATGACATCCCCTTCAGAGTCTGGGGGATTTCATTTGCCTGTAATACAAGCAGGTTCAACTGAGTCGAATGTTGTGTCTGCTTTAAGCTGATGATGCCCAGCATCCGGAGCGCTTGCTTCTCAAACTCTGACAAAAATAAAAATGCTGAGCCAATAATAGCAGTTCAAAAAGGCAGAGCTTTTCAAATGTAAGAAAGCTCTACAAGCGACCAAGTTTGTTTATCTGGTACAAATCTGCTTTATGTTATCACATGTAGGATTTTAGGAGGAAATAATGCCTAATAGTTTTATTTCCAGCTTGAATGTCGCAGAAATTAAAGCAGAGTTTGTTCCATTAAATTATAAATTTATTTCTAGATCTGTAAAACACAACTTTTGTGTACTTACAAGGTAAAGTAAGGCATAAATAATAAATTTAATGCAGCGTAATGTAATATTACCTACATTTAGGCATTTAGAAACAAAAAGTAAAAAAGAAAGAATCCTGCATAAGACATTCCAGCTGCTTACCACGCCTGCCCAGCCCCTTCAAGGGGCTTTCATGTTTCTTCCGTATATTAGGCTGGTTGCTGCTTGAACCTGGGACAGCTGAAAAACCAAAAGGTATGAAGGAAAGTTAACTTATATTAAGCTGGTTGCACCTTGCGCAAGATGTCATTAAGCACAGTGCCGCACCCTTGGACATGCTGAGAACTGGCTGGTCGTACGGTTTCGGTATTTATTCAGTACTTTGACTGTCCTGCTGCAGTGGGTAGCAGAAGAGCATTCACAATAAATTGTGGGCACTTAGGCCTCTATCAGTTTTTTTTTTCTTCAAGCATATGATTTTACGGTCAAGAGTTGTCCCACATTAGAACAATGCAGCATTCAATAGCCTCAGCTGGAGCTCTATCATCAGACAGCTCCTGTATGCCCAGCAACACTACTAAAGCCCGTCCAAATGTCTGGTTTATTTATGTATTTTATATTTAGAGCACATTGCAGGTAAGAGTTTTTGGGCCGAAAGAAAAAACTCAAGACACGTTTAAAAGAAACTTTAGAAAATGCCTGACGTAGCAATTATTCAGTTAAATTTTCACTGCGTACCTTTGCGACCCTGCATTTCAGAAAAGCTTTTACGCTTAAACGGTTGATTCTTCTGGTGTTCGCCAGCCATGCTTGTCCCTGTGACAGTTGAAGGAAACGTAACAAAAACACGTTTCAAGTGAATTTCCACTTACACGGTGGGCAGCAAGTTTACCTCGATGAGAAGGCCTTGAAACATGATGACGTTGGTTCCACTCAGTATTATCTGCCAGTGTCCAAATAGTAATGCTTGCATTAAAGACAGTTCCAATACAAAAAGTAGAGCAACTTAAAATTAATTTTTTATTCAAACATAATGTCAACGCCTACCTTTTAATCTGCGTCGCGGTGGCGTGGGTGGCTGCACCGAGTCATCGCTTCCCTGGTCATAAATCACACGGTTCCTTTTTCTCTTTTCTCCTCCAATTTGCGTCACAGACTCGTCGCTTTCAGAGTCACTGAGGTTGCGGCTCCTCTTTTTTCGCATGCCTCGTCCACGTTGGTTATCCGTGCCCAGATCTGATGTCTCCTCCACTAACGGAAGTTTTCTTCGTGCTTGTTCAAAAGAATCTGAAAAGAAAAGTTTTTGTTTTTTTGTTAGATATTGAGGATTTTTATAGTGTAGCATTGCATAATCTTATGCAATTGTCTTCACAACACTCATATGCACAATACTCATATGGAACTTTTGTTTCTATCAGCAGGAATGCTAGAACAATAGATGGTATGTCACTTACCAAACCAGTCAATAACAACGAAGTCCACTTTTGACCACAAGTCTGATGGTTCTGTCGATATTTCAATAAGCTAGCGAATGTTTTTTTGTCGTTTCCAGGCCACAAACAATAGTTATCACTGAGCCAAAGGCGTGGCACAACTGCGACAGTTTCATCATCTTGGGGAAAGTTTACAATGGCAAAGTCTGGACACATCTATGCAATAGAAATGATAAGCATATAAGAAAAATAAGCCGCTCAGACAATCAGATTCCATAGCAAAGTATAGTGATTAAGGTATAAGTTCATCACAGGAGTTCTTACCTCAGACATAATCTTCATGCAGCAGTGGAAATATAGCACTTTTGCATTTGAATGGAAAACGTACACTCTTCCTTGTTGCACACAAAAGTAGCCAAGACTCAAGAGATGACAGGTTGGAAGCCAGGTACATTCCAAGCATGGACGAATCACACGGGTAGCTGTACAGATCACTCTTTCAGCAGTATGTAAAACTGCTGAAAGAGTGATCTGTCCCAGCCAAGTTTGTAAAACAAACTTGGCTGGGACAGAGACATTCTTGTACTGTGGACCCCTGCATTCAGTAGGTAAAGGTCCAGTCTCGTGCTCGAGCGAGTACTTGATTTCCTTGCAGGTTTTGTTTTCCAGAGCGAGAGACCGTTGCTCCACAATTCGGTTGTGAATTTGTTCTAGAGGCCTCTCTGGTTTTCTTTTCATCTTCTTCAAACTCTGCATAAAGTTCTCAAACGGGAACGAAACCACATGTCCAGTGGACCATGAGTGCGGACATCCTGTCCCAAATGGATCAAACCATGCACATTGTGGGAAACGGCACTCTCACCATAGATCGAAATGTAAGTTCTAACAAAGAAGACTAATAGTCTTTCTGCATTGCAAAGGAAATCTTCAGATGGAGAAGTGCTGGCAAGGATTGCGAGACCACAGTGCAAAACCATAAAGTTTTTATACATGCTTTCCGGCAGGCACTTTGCAAGAATAAGTGGCCCAGTGTAGAGTACGAACATTCGAAATTCAGTAGCTTTCCACCTGTCCAGATCAGAAAGGGTGCGTGGCTTCCTACTAAAATCTGATGCAACAAATTGAGCGAGTTGTACACAGTTCCTGGACATTTCATCTCGTACAGCATTTCCAATCCTGTATGTCTTAGAACCACGAAACTACTGAATCAGAAGTTTCTTGACCACTCCGAAACAGACGAGATGCATATAGTCTAATGGAACTTGTTTCACCATATCCAATGAGCAGCTCCTTGAGAATGGTTTCACCAGTGTGATGCCCTTCCTGGAGACCGCAGCGAAAGTCCTTATCAGTTCTCAGTGGAGCTTCAAGCTCTGGGAAACTCATGCGGCCGTTTGAGTAGGTACCTTTCACTGTGCACTTCGTACAGCTAAAGTAACCTGCATGTCCCTTAATTGACAAGATGTACGATTTTGCCGGAGCATCACAAACGATATCAGAAAGCTCAACGTTAACAACTTTTCCTTCAATGAGAACACCCTGCTCCAATGCCTCCTTCAGCTCAGCAACAAAGGGTTCAAGGAATATATTTGCATTTAATGCCTTTCACTGGCCATAGAAGACTCCCACAGGGAATGGATCCAGCTTGCCGCAGTTCCGGATACAACAAAGAATAGGCCAAAACTGGTCTGTTGTGTTCTTCGTCAGTGGTAGCCCATCCACGTTCACAATAAACTCACGTGTGTCTGGGACTCGAGACACATTCTTCATAGAGTGCCGCAGCCCTTCCACAAAGCCGAAATGGCAGTGCTTGCCCGTGCACATGAATGAAACGCCAACCGCCGCCCTTGCGAGTTCGCAACAAGGCTCGGGCACTGCTAGGAAGGTCGGAGTGGCATAGATGAGTACGTAAAACCTCTAAAAGGCTTGTGACGGACGACTGTGTCGCAGAGGAAACTACAGCCCATTTTCTCAATTTGGTTAGAAAGCCCTGGGCCTCTCCTGATCTGAGATCATCGCAGGCATTTGGACCAGGTAAGTCAGGCTCCAATTCGGCACCTTCCAGCGGTGTTTAAGACACAGAGCTGTCGTAGCTTGGACCGACTTCAGCTGTAGGTGTACAGCCTCCCTCAGACGAAATGCCCGGTCGAGCTAGCGAGGTACGGTCGTCATCGGCGTAAAAATCGCACTCAGAGACGTCTTCGTGATCCGTCCGTTCTACATTGTCGTTCTCCTCTGTAGACTCACAAAGAAACAAACTGTTTTTCACGTGTTTGTTCACGTTTCGATAAAAACTCCACGCTGGCTTGGGCATCTTGCGGTCAAGACGGGCAAGCAAGCATCGTAAACTTAAAAAAGGCGCTAAATTGCACTCGCCCGCCTCTAGTTTCGTTCACTACTTATCCTCTTTCGCCATCGTCCCTTTTAAAAATCTGACAAGAGGTTAAAATTGAGAAACCACTCAACTAAATGGTCTATAGGAACCCAGAAAAACAAATTAAACCGGTTAATCTATGAACAAAGCAGCACATCGAACAAAGGCGCTGCTTCTAGTTCTGAGCCAATCTTAGCACTGATCTGGCTGATGTGCCCAAGCCCGCAGTTGGTATTTACTATATGGGCGATGTACGATTGAAGACGCTCTTAATAACTTTAATAAACATCGTGTTCTTAATGAATTACAATTGTTTAGTAATTATAGTAAAGCTGAAAGAAGAGAGAAATTGCATTGGCAGAAGTTTTGTTAGTTTCGTATCTGGGCGCGGATAAGTTACGGACGTTCATGGGCCGTCCGCCGGCGTCCTCCCGACCACGTCACGCATTCCCTTGCTCGTCGAGAGCTCAACAGCGGCTATCCGTCACCGTTCTCGCGAAGCAGCTGAGCGCGATCTTGGAGTCTACGACCGAAGGAGGTACGACGGACGTCCACCTACTGAGCTGGACGTTCGGACGTTCTGGGGACCTCTTGGGGACTACGTGTATTTTCTGGGGCGCGGATGCCAGCCATCGCATAGTCCAAACCAAACGCCTGAGCGAGCAGTCGGCTCTTGTAACACTACGTCTCTTCTGGTAGACTAGCGGGAGGTCCAAACAGGACTCGGCAGATCGAGTGCGGCTGCAGAGAACCGACCAAGCTGCTGTGTTCCCCTCCGGTCTAAATGCGACAACATTTAGATGCCTGCGTACGCTGGCAACAGCATCGTCAGAGCACTGGAGCAAGTCCTACGCTTTTGCTGTGGAAGCTTACACAGTGCGGGTTGTTGCCAGCGTGTGCGCAGGCCTCCGAGAGTTTCGTCAGAAAGTTGCAGCAGGTTGTTTAAACTGTTCGTCCACATTTTATGTCGGAGGGCTGAAAATACAGCTGCCGCGCCGTCGCACACTGCCCGTAGAGTTGTTTTTGATGCCTCTACCGTGCTTCAGTACCGACGCCGCTTCCAAACATTAAAATAGCAACGCTCATGGGCGTAACAAGCGGGGGCGAAAGGGGGCGTTTGCCGCCCCCCACCCAGTTCTCAGAGTGGGGTGGTAAGGCATGTGTTTTGCCCCCGCCACCCCCAAATAGCCGCCACTGGGCAGGGCAAACTGTGGCCGGCGGCGCCCAAGGGATACCAAGGGCGCCGCCCCTCTGCCCTGCGGGGGGGGGGGGGAGGTCTGGTTTGCCCCCCCCCCCCTCAAAAGCAACTTGGTACGCCAGTGGCAGCGCTCTTAGTTTTCTCAGGCT
Source organism: Ixodes ricinus (assembly GCA_037355805.1). Lineage (NCBI taxonomy): Eukaryota > Metazoa > Arthropoda > Arachnida > Ixodida > Ixodidae > Ixodes > Ixodes ricinus. The sequence continues at coordinate 75,754 of JAZHYW010056495.1, forward strand.
ACCTAGCGATTTCGCGTAATGTGTATTGAGACGAGGCAATTTTTTCTGTAATAGACCCTTTCAAGATCCCATCAAGCAACATTGGCGGTCACCATTTCTTGGGCACGAAGCCTGTAATTGCATCAGAGTCCTTGCCGACCTCTGACGCAGCATTCGTTCCCGATACGAGCCAAGCCGGTTGACGCCGAGTGCCTGCACAGTCCTTGTGTACAATACATGCCAAGACTGTGTGCCTAAACAATGGCGGACTTCAATAATTGGTTCTGCAGCTACCATAGTCCGTTCACCTCCAAGCTGAGACTGCAGTGAAGCTTCGTCCTCGTTAGACCAGCCATGCGCCTCTCTTTCTCCACGTCATCACGCTCCCTGCCACATCCAAGCACGGAGAGCCGGGTGAGGTGATAAAAGGGAGACGGGTGATAGGTCCGCAAGGCACGTAGCTCCCACTATAGTCTCACCTTAAGGGTGAGCAAAGTATAGATGGCGCATACTTTTGAAAAGGATCTATTCAAGAGTTGCTGACAAGCTGTCGGTGACTGCAATACAAATAGCAGTAGCGCATACTGCATTGTTCACTCCTCTCCCATAATTTCTATAATAGCCTTTGTTCTTGTCGTGGATGACACTGGATCCCACCGCTGCCAACATGACCTGGCCAAGACAGATTAACGATGGCAACTGGTTTATTGCATACTATACGTAGTCGGGCTGGTGGTATCGATAACATGATGAACCATGTCTGTTAACCCTATTTCGCGTTTTCTTAGCTGGTGCTTGCCGCGTGATGTACTGCGCTCGGCGGTGGGCTACGTGTTGCCCACAGCAGTTCTAAATCGCGATAGAGAAAGTATAGAGTGTGATAAATCTGCAACATGTGGCAAAGATATTTTCAGCTGGCTTTACACAAATTCTTTCCCCGACATTTTGAGATATAAAGGCAAACACAATTTAGGAAGTTTCACGGCCTAAACCAAAAAGCACGCCTCACCAAAGGATTGACGATTCATTTGCATCACCAGGCTAAGGTCTGGCGGGCAGCTGAAATATCATTACATCTTAAGGACGCAATAGCCGCAATTCGAGTATCCTGAGTTCACAGGCAACAACCCCTGAAATAGCGACATGCTATTTTTGCCATGATCACCAGCAAACCTACAATTAGTTCATGTTGTATAGACCCAAACGTTTGGAGTGATAACATGCTACCATGCTTATGTCTTTTTGCTAATCTCCTAAAACCATAAATTACAAAACCAAAAAAAAAAATAAACCAACCAAATTTTGTTGTCAGTTAATCTTCTGCCCCTGCAGTGATAATAAAATTGATCCACAACCATATACAGATTCATCAAATATGCTTAATATATATATATATATATATATATATATATATATATATATATATATATATATATATATATATATATATATATATATCATGAATGAATTGCTATACTTTTTCTTATTCAAAATGTCCCATTCTTGCAAGCACATCAAACGTGGTCATCGAAATGTGGCAGAGGCATCTTGGGACTTTTGGGACGTGAGTCACCTCACAATGGTCATTGCTAGTCTGGCCGCAAGTGTACCATTTGACGGTGTTATCAGATACTTTACCAAAAAAATACATTCGTCTCCATTATTTTACGCCAGCGCACCCACAGTGCCAAATGCTTCTCTCCTAGTGCTGTAGACACCACGCATCTGAGAGAATGCATGAGGGTCACACCGTACACGCTGTAGAGCAGTCATGCTGCGCCATGGGAAAGAGCTGCCGTGGGCAGAGCGAAATACCGGATTTTCTGAAATAGTAGACAGCTGTCTCGACTAGTGCTTCAGGTGTCCGCAACCATAGATGGCAACAGTCATTTACTGTTGCCATCAATCGTCTCAATGGACCAATCTCACTAAGCGTTCCACACAAGCGTGACGCCGCCATCACTTTAGTTCACAGGAGGCAGATGGAAGTGCAAGAAACGGCTCATGTCGTCTCGTCACGTGCAAAGCTCCAGCGGGGTTCCCCCACATACAGAAAGACTAAAGTTCCTTTGACGCATTGCGGTAGCGGCGGCTTAACGAAGCTAGCTTGGGAGATCGGTCAATCCAAAGGGGAAAACTCTGAGGCTGCTGGGCATCCAGTCATTACAACCACGCAATGCCAATTCGTTTCAAGGCCATTGGAGTTTCATGGAGTGAGATATTTTCATATTAAAGTATTTAGCGTCACCATGTCACACCCTGGTGATTCTCAACAGTCAAGGGCTATATAATTCCTCTTCAATTACACCAAACGAAAATGTGCGTTAGGCCCTTGAGCGGATTTCAGGACCTCTTATGAGTGCTGGAACACGTCAAGGTTATTTCTTTGTGGCGAGACCGTAAGGGCGGAGCAGCAGAACTCTGGTGTGGACACGGATTCGCACGATTTGTTGGGATTCTTAAAAAAATGTTGTGGTGTAATACCTGAGATGCCGAAAGCGGCGGCGGAATCGCCTATTTGGTTTGACAATATTGAGTTCATGTTCAAAGTTTACAGTGTTCCAGAAGCACTAGGGTGCAGGTTAGTCTGGCAGTATTTGTCGCTCAACTGCACAGCGGAGGCCGCGAGGCTCATGACACGGGGCCAGCGTTAATGAAACGAGCTAAACGGCCCGTATTCGAGTAAGTGGGTTTGACTCCAAACCGTCTCCGCTAGCTCTTCGGAGAAGCTCAGAAAGATCCAGACGAAACATGGCGGTTCGCATCTGTTCGGGCTAGGGCGGTTCTCGACGCCTATCTGGACAGCAGGAGTGTGAGATCCTTCGAGGAGTTCGAGGAGCTTCTGATATCTGATCGCATTAAGGCGATGGCGACAGAAGAGGCGGCAAGGCACGTTGTTCTGACAGAGTGTGGCGATTGGATGAAGCCGAAGGAGCTTTCCATGTGCTTGGAACACTAAGAAGAGACCGAGCGGATTTCGCCTAAAACCCGAACATGTTCCTGAAAGGCCAAGGGTGGCCAAGAGAGATGAAGCGAAGAGATCCAGAGACAAGAAGCGGCGGAAGTGTTTAGCCTGAAATCGGTGGGGCACTTCATCAGCGAGTGTCCAGTTGTTTTCCCCAGGAGGCAGGCAAGAACTTCGAACGTTCCCAAGGCAAGCGAAGAAAGTGACGTCACTGTACGACGCGCCGATCCCGAGGACAAGGCATCTCGAAAGATAGCATTCGAGGAGGAGCCGGCACGGGGGTGTCTGCAGTTGGGGCAGTCTCCCACGAGAGAGGTGGCCGCTGGCTCGGAGTTTGGGAGCGAAGGGACTTTGGCATGTTGGGGGACCTGTTGTATGAACTGACGATAGCTATGCAGGAGCAATGGCACCTACAACAACGTAATAGTTACGTTAACGAGTGCGTTGAATACATCAATCTCTGTCTGTTTCACTTTTTTGTCTTGCACGCGCTGTGAACTGCACTGCATTGATTTCGACGAGTTTTAGTGCCTGTATGCATGGGTGAAAAGTGAAACTAATATGGGCCAGTTGTGTTTTGTTTACTTGATTTTTGGCGTTTTGGTTGATTGGCACCGTTCTTGCTTCTAGGGCAGCGGTTAGCCTCGATCAATGGCAATGTTTTTGTTTCGTGGTTTCGACAGTTTCGGTAATTACTGCTCGTACTTTTTACTGCTGTCTGCTGGGAGTTAAATGCACCGTTTAGGCGGAGTTGTTTTATTGCTGTATTGCGTACTGGAACATTTTGTACTTTGTAGTGACTTGTGATATAACATAAAAAGATTACTTCAGTTTCAGTATGCGATGGCGAGCTTACCATTTCCGGAGCCCTTTGCTATGTTTTGCGGTGTGCAGCTGTTTAATATTGTGTATAATAATGTTCGTAGCATCATAACCCCAAAAAATATTTTTATGGGGAGGTATAAGGATCAGGGCGTATGTTTTCCTTAAATAGCCACCCGCCGGCATTGCCGAAAAAGCCCCCTCTTCGAGGAGACTGGGGCTGGCGGAGCACGACAAAGGTCAAATTACCCCTCTCGAGCGCACGCGGAGCCACAGCGGTGAAGGAATGTGTTCTCTGAGGGGCGGAGGTGGACCCCCGTAGGAGGGGGTCAGGAGAGTTTTGCGGGAGAACTCCCGAAGTTCATGGTGAATTCGCGTGGTCGCCTCTCGCCTCTGACCTCGATTCAGCAGAGCGCCCCCTCCTCGCCGCCAGAGCTACTCGGGATCCTTTTCAGCCGATCACAACTGTTGGCTTCAGAGCGCTCCGAAATTCTCAGACCAGTCACGGAATTAAAATTTCTTGACATTGGTAATGCATTAAAAAAAAACACGATCTTACAGCGTACGGTGGACGATTGAGCAAAATTTACGCTCGCAACGTGATGAAATAACGGTTGTGACGTAAATTGCTTTACTACCGGCATGTAAAAAAAAAAACAGCAGTATGCGATTTGATTTTTGCAGAACAGAACTAAAGCCTACGCTTGGAAGCAGTTGTCAACTCATCGCGTTTTCGACAGTGAACGCGCTGCGATAGCGGTCATGCATACGACAGAGCAGGCAAATATAAAATAGTTAATAAACCGCATTTTTCTCACGGCGAAATATCGTGCAAGCATCGCAATGTGACACAAATCACAGTGAATTATATTCCGCTCTCCCTTTATTTTACAACACAAACCTTTGACCGCACTTTAACTAAATCTGAAAATGTCTTGAAGCGACCCCAAAACCCGGTAAAACAGCGGCGAGCTCTGCGAGCTGTTTCGTCGTCGGTTAGGCTTAGCGGATTCACCGCCGTGAGATGAACGATCTCGTGAAAACACTGGGAATACTTCCCACGTCGACTTTTCCTATTACGGTCGCAAACGAATGTCGTCCCGTCCGTTGTAATCCTCGCACCGTCGAATGCACAAGCACTTTGTTGAACCAGATATCAATCGCCGTCATGCCGTCATGCACACGATCACAGACCACCGCCGGCCATCGTCAACAAAACCACGTGATCACCGTCCAAGTACCACGTGACGCCTGCGCCGCTCCGCACTCCGCGGCTACAGACGGAGTACCAGGGAGCGCTCTAAGAGGGAGAGGCGCCCTCGGAATGAACCACCCGATCAGGCGGCAGCACTCTTTTTCAACCACCCGATTTCGCGCGCTCTGGAAAGAGCGCTCGAGAGCGCGCAGAAAGAACCAAGCGAATTCGCCATCAGTCGCGGACGTGTGTCGTCCGCCGGCCCTCTGTTAAAGGCCGGCCCGCAAGCAGAGAGAAGGAACCGGACCCTCACTTTTCTTCTCGCCACAGTGAAAGGACGAAACCACCTCTCGTTTCCTCCTTGCCATTTGTCTTTCTTTTTTTTTTTTGTCGGTTGCTTGACGTTTTTGGGGGGCAAGCTGAAGGATTTGAAAAGATTATTCCAGAAGCCAGCCGGCACACCTGCGACAAGGAGCTGAACCAACCGAGGAGCTGTTTTGAGCGAGCTTGGCACTTGCTCTTCCCAACGAGTTGGATTGGCTTTTTTAGCGACATCTTGAGAACCCTGAGATGGGGAACGATAGAAAAACGGACAAACACAACATAGAATTGGTTTGGAGGAAGATTCTTGCTGTGGTGAGAGCACAGATAACTTTTTGTGTTCAAAGAAGTAGTCATTGAGGTATCAATTTTTATATAAACATCTGATTTGGCATCTTTCGTTATTTAGGCGAATTCATGGCGACAACGGGAACTTCGAGCGGCGTTTTTCGGTATCTCAGGGAGGGATGGCGCTCCATAGACCAGTGCTTCTGAATCATTAGGATTCGTGGACCGGCAGAGGCAACGGAGGATCCCATTCGTAGTGGGTCTAGCACTTTTCGGTGTAGAGCGTTTTGCTGGAGGGCATTTCGGTGCGGACTCTTCGGTACACAGACATTTCAGTGTACGGACGTTTTGCTGCAAAGACTTTTCGGTGTGGGACTTTTCGGTGCGCAGATATTTCGGTGCGCGGACATTTTGATGTCTCGACATTCGAAGCTATGGTTTGCTCGCCGGTATCATTTTTCCAACGTACGCACTACACGCTTCACATCGTGTTTGCGAGCGCAAAGTCGATAGAGATGGTCTCCTCTATAAGGTTTTGGCTTCATTATTGGTACTGCCTGTAGGAGTGGCCCCGAACAGCAAGAAGCTTGAGAAGTTGTTTGTGTACTTAGAACAATTTTGAATACCTTCAAATGCGCCTCGCGTAATCGTATAGCTCCGATTCTTAATAATTTGAGAATAATAAATTGTTAATAACCGTACACATCGAAAAACAATGTAATTATCACTTGTAACTCATCAGAGAATAACGTAGGCGTGTGCGGGTACAAAATAAGTAATCAAATCAAATATCGATTTGAATCAAGTAAACAAGCCGGATTTGGTGAATGCTAAATCTAATTTATTTGATATCAAATGTTTGCTCATTCTCGTACGAAAACAAAACAGTGGCTTTATATGATCTGTGGTCAACCTCTCCTTCCGTGCCGTAATGATGCCGTCGGCCGTAAAAAAACTGCCTTACAATCGTGCTTATACAGGGTGATGTTTTAACGATTGGACGTTTTTCTATAAAAAAAAATACGTCAGAGTTACGCAATTGCTGTTGGTGCCTTATTTGTAGTCATCAAAAACACCAAACCATTCATTTTCTAAAGAGATGTAACGCACGTGAAGTAGTTCACGGCGTCCAAAAATACCTAATTTGGACGTGAATCGTGTTGCCACAATGTTTTTGGCCGCCGCGCTCCTCGCCCCTTCTACAGTGGCATTGTCACAGCGATGCGTATGATTTATCGCTTTGGCTTCATGGCGTTGGGTTGTGCCACGCAGAGATGGTGGCGACACCAAATCAGAACTATATTTTCGCGCCCAAATAAGGAGGACGCCTTATCAGGACGCCGTATAATAGTGTACGAGCATTGGTTTGGTGGCTTTCGATTATGGCCAACAACTTTCTAAATATAGTATGCCGTTTTTTTTTCTATTTAAAATATTAATTAGCGAATTTTAGGCAATCAGTTGGTTTTAGTTGCGTTCTTTCTTGAACCTAATCCTCGCCTGGCCGTATAGCTCACCTACACAAACCGCAATTGCGCTAATTTTCACTGAACAATTTAGTGGCTTTCGATTATGCCCAACAACGTTCTAAATAAACTATTTCGTTTTCTTTTATAATTAACAAGCTCATTAACGAATGTTAGGTAATCAGCCGATTTTTCTTGTGTTCTTGCTTGAACCTAATCTTCGCCTGGCCGTATAGCTCACATCCACAAAACGCAATTGCGTTAATTTGCACGTTTTTTCTAATAACTAGTAGGTGAAAAACAAAACAAATAAACGCTGTATATAAAACAGAGGGCAGTTTTTTTCTGACGTAAATAAAGCGTAAAACACGCGTCTTGCATGCATCTTTTTTTTTTTCCGCCTATAAAAACAAATCCCGGGACATTCGAAATTGAGTTTATGATGAGGCGGGCGCTTTATCACGGGGTATTTTGTCATGTTTCATAAGCTTTATTACTGGTCAGAAGAAAGCCACGAGAGCCGTATCACGTTGCAAACAGCTAATTCGGGTGTTTCTCAAGGAGCTCTAGAACTTTCCAATTGAGATTTCGGTTCTTAATACATTTAAAAAGTTGGGTAATTAGTCATAAACATTTAATTTATTTGGCATAATTAAAAATACTGCAACTCTCGCGAGACGCTTGCTAACAACATACAGTTGATTTTATTGGCGTAAAGTGGCGGCGCTCTAATTTCGCGTTACAAAGATTTGGAAACGTGTTTCATTTTTATGCTTGGTCTTTAAAGATTCGTGAAAAGCATTCGCGACCTTATCTGTCGAGCCGCGTCTGCAGACAGCGCGGCCTCCTCGGCAAGTTGTTCCCTCATCGAAAACGACGATGAATAAAAGGTACGATCATAATCTAAATGCCTGAATAAAGCGCAAGTTTAAAATAATTCTAATTGTGTTAAATGATTTTATTCCTACCATATTCAACTTTCAACACTCGTCGCAGGCAGCATGAAAGGCAGCACTGCACCTTTTGCGCAAACGAGTGCCCAGTCAACGGTCCTACACTCAAACACGCACCACCCGACCTGTTTTAAAAATAAATAATTTCCAGTAGTTTTGGTAGAAAAGGCGAATTTTCTACTGAGCGTGATATTTTGTGCACCCAAAGAGTCCTGTAGCCGAGATCGGTAGTTCACAGCTTCAGGAAGACGAAGAACGACGGATGCATTATTTCCCGCGGAAGTACTGTTCTGACGTTGAATTCCACATAAAATTGTATTTGCACAAATTGTGGCACGATGCCGAACTTGCTTGATTACTTTTCTATTAGAGTCGACATAACCAGGCATAATCTACAGATATTGCAGATTTTATTTTAATTGGCGCACAGCGCGAAAGACAAGCAGGGACATAAAGAACACAATAGAGCTCTGCATTTCAAATGCGTTTCTTTCTTTCTGTACTTGTAGGCAGTTAGCCCGCATGACTGCTATATTCAAAAATTGCCAAATCGTTTAAGCCTCTCTCATTTTATAGTTTGCTTCATTGATTAATTAGAAATCGTGGCGAATCTCGGCTGTGTTCGGGTACAGATCTCGCACGTGTTCAAGGACACATTTCGGCATGATTTCCCGCTTGGTGATGACGTTGAGCTGGCCGCTGTTCTGCTTCTTTTCTAAGTAGGCCGGGCAATGCCAGGCGCCTAAATTAGCCAAGCAGCCTCAAAACTTGCGGTAGTACACCTTCCGAACTCCTGAGTTTTTTGGAGATGGTCACTGGCCTTCGCCCACCCTGACAGAGCCCCGAACAATTATGCAAGGGCTGCAGAGGCTATCTGGGCATTCCATTTCTTTACATCCACGTATTACTAGACCAGTAAGGGGGTACACAATAGGGCTATGCAAGTTCCGCGAACTAATAATGACACATACAAGTATTCAGTTTTTGTCAGAACAGTTGAAAAGTGGAACAAGCTTCCCGAAACTGTTGTGAATTGTGACTCATTAGCCTTATTCGAGAAATGTTTACTTGAATTATAGTAGACTTCTCATTTCTGTTTATGAGTGTGTAAAAGAAGTGTTCTTTTCTTGATTAGGTACATTGATAGCTTGTGTAGCGTGATGTAAACCAGTGCGATTTTGCAAATTGATATGAAATGTATAAGGTGTTAAGAAATGTATATAATATTGCATGATATAAAAACTGACGTTCCATTCCTGTAAAGCGCCCAGAAGCGCGCACAGTATTTACAAATAAATAAAGAAAATAAAAATAAATAATCTGCGAACAAATGGGAACAGAAGAGAATGAAAACTTCGTAATACCTGCTGTCTTTTAATGAATGGCATAATGTGCTACTATTGCTAGTTGCACTATTTTAGGCGAAGAAAATTGTAATTTTACGGTTCGATCTCCGTGTTTCCCGCTCTCTTTGCTGATACCCAATATATTTGTCGGCTGTCGAGTTTTCAGTTACATTTCTTGACAGAAACTAACTGCACGTTTGGCCACGAAGAAATTTTTCAAAGGCTGAAGATACATGAAATATATCATAAACCGTTTCACTTTTTATGGAAGTTTGTTTTTTACTCTTCTTAGTTGCTCCAACGAGGCGGTCGTTACTCTAGAAAACACCTGTAGTACGAACATATATATTATGCGCCAGAAATGAAGAGTCTGTGTTCATTTCGATACATGACTATATTGTCACAATGCAACTCATTTTACATGCTTCGCCCTCTTACTGCAATATTTTTGACTTGTATTTACTCATGATTATTATTTTGAACAAAAAAAAACACGAAATAGTGATACAATCACTTTTCAGTGTGCCGTTGTTAGAACGACCAATTTTCAACTCTCTGGGTAGAGCTCAAAGTTCAAATAAAATATCCACCTTTTTTTCCTTCTGCTGTGATGTTCAAGTTCCGTTCACTCGAGATAAATATGCGGTGTTGTAGCGTATGTGGCCGCATGCGGAAGTATCTAAATGTGTTTCAAAGCTGCAGAAAAAAAAAAAGGAGAAAAGCGAGTTAGCTCGAACCCTTCCGAGCTCATATCCAGCCTGCCTAACTAATCCCTGATGTTTGGGACTGAAGCAGAGAACCATGAAGGGTTACAAAGATTTTGTCGGGGGGGCCGGTAAGCCAATTACCACTCGTGCGAGAAGGCCGTAAAAAGCGAGGAGGAAAATGGAGGAGGAAAGGGGAGGAGGAAAAAAAGAAAAGAGGGGGAATCTTCTGCCACGCTGAAGAAAATTTTTAGTGCCCCCTTTAACGAATGTAAGGTTAACCAATCAAATCGTCTTCGCTGCCTGTGCTTCGCCATCGAAGTCACTAGCCGCGATCGGTGAGGGCAGTTTCAACAACTGACGCCTCCACCCGGCACAACAAGAAGCTTACTCCACCTACGGACAGTTGGAGTCGCTCACCTGCACAAACCGCATAAGTGTAGCTTTCACGGATTTTTTACACAAATACGCTAAGCTTAAACTTAAAGAAAAATCTCTATATAAACAATACACTAGGCTCTTAGCGGGAACAACAGTTTGGTGCTTTTTCGCTTTTACTTCGGCGGAGTATTGGCAGGCATCAAAATTTAGCGCATAGGTTATTAGTTTATTACCCCAACTGAGAACTTCAAACCACTAAACTAGTGTCGATGACAGCGCTTAAATACTAAGATAAAAACAGAGTAAAATGGGGATGGCTTGTTCTTTCTAACATGTCGAGGTTTGCACATGAGCCTACTAAAGTGTAAAAATTGAAACGCTTCTCCAAATAAATCTTGAGCGTTATTGTTTTTACGCGTCTTCAGAGTAACTTTACTTTCCAAATAATACTACGAAAAATAAACAAAAATCTATAAAAATACACGGACAACAATAACATTCTTTGGAATATTGTTATAAGCAATTCACAGGTATGCCTCTGAGCCAATCGGTGACGGACGTTCAGTTTTAACGAAGATAGTTACTGGAGGACACGGCTTCACAACCTTCATTGTAGTAGCGTGCTAATGGAGAGAACGGACTGGTCGGACTCTGCATCTCCTGCCTTATATGCAAGCACAAGCAATACACAACTGAGAGTGGAGTTATACCTTAGTCAGACGGGTTAATTTAGTGCACTTCAACGGATTGCACTTGACCTTTAGTGTCATTTGTGTAGTGTGCCACACGGCTTCTTCCCGAAGAACACACTCGGTTTCAAGTGAGATTGCTTCTTGTTGTTTGTCTTTTTTTTTCTTTATCTTGCCTTGTGAAGATCGATCAGAATGACACAATTGGTGTAAACATTGATAATAAACGTAACGTGCTCTTGTAACGTGCCTTTAATAAAACAGATTAAATATTGCTTAGCCATTTTTGCCTTTACTTCAAAAATTTAGGTGTCTAATCGTACTTTACCCACCGTTATTGTCACCATTTCCAAGTGACACAAAATTTATACCACGTGGCACGGAAACACTTAACGTGACATTCGGTGACTTGAAGTGCACTTGGTCGAAGTGGACTTTGATTAGCCCGTCTTTCAGGGGTATTAGTCATGATTCGTGGATGGAAGAATACATTTGTCGAAGTTGCGCTGATAATCGATTTCCTGTTGACGTTCACGAACTTCTATGAGCCGGGGCAGGTGCAGGTGATTTCAAAGGGGGAATGCCTCCTGTATGGCAGTCTTTGATTTCCGACTGACATTCGCTTGATGGTATCGCATGAATCAGCAGACACTGGCGCGCCCGGTGAGTTTTACTGTTTTTCCTTGATTGAAGTATGAACTGCCTTGTCAAAGATATACTCGGGTGCTTTTTTTATAGTCCCCGATTCGCCAGAAAATTGTCTAAACGCACCAACAAACATCGCTAAAATAGTAACTCAAATACTGGGCCAAACTGCATTTTGTTTGCGGAGATATTGAATTTACAATTTTGATCCTCACCATGTTTTCTTCTTTTTTTTAATGGAAGTTTTTATTGGAAATAGAATAAAGTGACGTCAGCGGAAGCCTGGTGTTCACTATTTGGACCCCACTTTGTCCTTAACTAATTACAAGCAGTTTTATTGTGTCAAATGAATGTTTTGTAAGCTTGCTCTAGCACCCGCACAGCAGCACGAAACAAATGCTCGGCATTGTCTGTTTTTAGACTGTCGGCTCGACTTAGATCCCTGCCTTGCACCGACGTCATGGCACCGAAAAGCGCGGGTGTATTGAAATGTTTTGTTCTAGCATCATTTTATCTTTCCAATTTCACAAGAACTTTTCTGAATTTCGCGATAATAAATAGCATACGGAAAAAGGCAAAGGCCAGTGATTCCCAGAATATTGATAGTTGGAGTAGCTCAAAAATCGCCAAAGTACCCGGTTAAAGCGACACCAACCTCCCGCCCTCCCCTTCTCCCCCAACCAACCCCCAGGACCATTTTTTTAAATTGTTTGCCAGGCGTTTTGATATTGTGACAGAAGACTACGCCATCAATATATTGCTAAAGCGTCACGTATATTTTTAATAAAGACAATAAACGCAACTGCTCAAAACCGAAGCCGAAACAAGTGCGCGGGGGCCCGGAGAAGAGTTTCCTGAAGCCATCTGGCTATCGCTCCCTACCCAGTTATTTTCCGTTCTTCTCGGTCATGTTCAAACAAAAACCTTGGTGAGCATAAATACCCTGTTCGTGTCCCTTGAAAGGGACACTGACACCCCAAAGGTCGTATTATTTGTTGCCTAAAATGATGGCAAGCTGTACTCATAAACACGCAAAAAACACAACAACGCGAAAAAGATTTCCCACGTGCGACAGCGCCTTTTTATTTTTGGCACCCTTCTCTTCTTCTTTTCCCCTCCTCGCCTCTTTTAATTTCTGATGTCAAAAAGGATGAAATCTTGAAGCTTCGCAAGCGACATTTCTATAAAATTTAATAACGGAATTCATAAAATATACTTTATAACGCCATTGCGAACGCTCTGCGCGCCTTCTTTTGAAATAACGAAAATCAGGAGTCCGGAAGTGATGTCACCTCTTGGCTTTTTATCCTCCCTCGGAAAACTTGGCGGAACTCAGCACCTGTAGAAGTCAGAGCCAGAACTCTGGAAGCAGTGACAATAGTGAGGATGATCGGGGAGTCGGGAAATCGGAAGAAGATCCCTTTCCAGTGTCCGACAACCTCCCATAACATCCTCGATCTTCTGCACCGGTGCGTACCGGTCCACCGATGTGCACCCCGTTGTTTTCGATCAACTTCCCCGGTGCGCACCGGACGTTCTCGATCAACGAAGCGCACCCTCCCGGTGCGGCTTTTCGTTGCCCCAACGCGCACCAAGAAAATCGACGGTGCGCCGGGGTGCAGTTCCTTCGGGCATTGCGGCCTAGAGCGGGAATTGATAAGATGGCGGGATACCAGACCTGCAGTCTGTCGAGTTGGCGACCTTATAAAAACGAACACTTCTCGGAGCGGCACTCGATGAATTCCTTAGCTCTTCGGAAAGCGAAGACGACGATTTTTTTACCGGAATGAAAAAACAGCGCAAACAAAACGACGGACCAGTAGAAGAGTATATACACAGACAAGGCACTTGTTTGTGTATATACGCTTCTACGGGTCCGTCGTTTTGTTTGCGCGGTTTTTTCATTCCGATGCATCACGAACTCGCCCAGATTTCTACGCTTCTAGAGCCTTTTTACCACCGCCATGATTACCCGTGATTGCTACGGTGGCAAGGAGCGCCCGAAAGTCATGAAATTCGTAGAGAGCGTTATAAGCCGATTCGATTACACCGAGGTGCGGCTATTATCTGGTGGTACTCTTTCTTGAACCAGTAATAATGGGCAAAATATATTTTTCAGTTCCCAAAAGCATTTCCGGGTAGCCCGGAACGTGTGCTACAAAGTGATAGCTTGCTATGAGAAATAAGTTCTATCCTCGTGGCCATGGTCCCTACTCCCGGAAGAAAGCCGAAGAACATGTGCTTTATTTCCTTTAATGAGTACGTTAGGGCGGAAGACTGCTCTCAATCTAAGCTTTAAACATGACAGACGAAGTTTTTTTTTAATTTTTTTTTAGGTTTGCTGGAAGCAAAATAAGTGAGCGAGCCGTCGCAGTAATATTTGGCATGGCAGACAACTCTCTTCATGACATCGTCCAGAGGGTAGCAAGCTTCTTGGAAATCATTATTACCGATGTTATTCATTTTCTCATCTCTGTACAAGCTAAGGTTACAGCTAGTGCGAAATTCGAAAACATAAAGTTAAAATTTGGCCCTGTTGCCTCTTCGCTCGATCATCTTCCTGATCCATTTATTTTTAGACTTTTACCTTATGAGGTTTTTGTTCTTCCTTATTCTCCTCTTTTGCAAGATTTCGTTTTAATGCAGAGGTTTAGTGTAGCATGTCACTGTTACGAAACGAGTAATGCAAAAGTACTGATCACAAATTAACTTCAGATTTCCGCCTTCCCTCATGTTTTGGGTGGAGTGGATGGCATCTATGTGGACACCAAATGCCCCGCACATAAAATTCCATCCAGGTATGCATGTTTGTAAGTCCAACTTCAAGGCAGCGCCGTTTCGCTCGGTTCGGGTGCGCTTGAAAACGTCATAATTCGATTACAAAGCCTTGCTAGGTCACCGTAATTGGATTATGGCCGCTCCCAAGCGCACCCTAACTGCACAAAATGGCGGCGCCCTGAGACCGGACTTGCAAACGTCTATACGGGCACGACAAGGAATCTAATAGCATGCAAGCAATTTGTGGTTCTTATCGCAAGCTCCTCTTTTTATTTTTTATTTTTTTTATTTATTTATTTACCCTTAAGGCCCCTAAGGGCATTACAGAGGAGTGTGGCGGGAATAGGTGACAAAGGTACAGTTGTTGATTCATGAAATATAATACCGTAATTAATGCACAGTTTCTCAGACACTTCAAAAATATTTATACAATGATATATAACAGTAATTCCTACTAGAAAATGGTTAATAAGAAAACAAGGCATTTTTAAAATCAATATAACTGGTTATGAAGGCTTTGTCAGCGGAAAGGCGATTCCAATCAGAGCTAGTGCGAGGAACAAAAGAGTTATAATAAGTGTTTGTTTTGTAATTGGGGATACCGACTTTGTACTGGTGATCTACGCGGGTTGAAACATAAGTAGGTGGCGTTAGAAGTTCACTGCGCATGAAAGTATTATTATGGTAAATCTTATTAAATAAAGCCATGCGAAAAATTCGTCTACGGCTGATTAGTGTGGGTAAACCAAGGCTATTTTTTATTGAAGTAGCACTGGATGTACGATGGTAAAATCAGAGTATGAAACGTGCTGCGCGATTTCGAACTGATTCCAATATTGCAATAATAGTGTTATGACCGGGGTCTCAGATAGAACATGCGTATTCAAGTTTAGTACGTACTAAAGTCGCACATAAAAGGAGTTTTAGTTACATTGGTGACTGTGAAACATTTCGTTTGAGATATACAAGCATGCCATTCGGCGTTGTTAGTTACGTAGTTAGTGTGAGTTTCCCAGGAAAGATCAGAGGTTATGAAAACACCTAAGTATTTGTAAGAGGACACAGACAGCAGCGGAGTATCGTCAATGTAGTAATTCAGGCATAAATTAGTATGAGGGGAAACTCTCATGGATTTACCTTTATTAAGACTGAGTTGCATCAACCACTTGTCGTACCAGTTAGATACAGAGTTAAGATCAGATTGGAGAACAGAGATGTCGGAGTTATTTGTTATTTTTCTATATAGTACACAATCATCAGCAAATAAACTAATATTAGAGGAGAGACATTCAGACAGATCATTAATATAGATAAGGAAAAGTAGCGGACCTAAAACAGAACCCCAGGGAACTCCAGATGCTACGGGAGAAAGTGAAGAGTTAGTACCATTGGCCTGCACAAATTGAGAACGGTTGGTTAAAAACGATTCTATCCAGCGTAGCACGTTCGGATCAATCTTGAGGTTGCTAAGTTTTAATAGGAGTAGCCGGTGAGAAATTTCAACCAAGGCCTTAGAGAAATCAAGGAAAACGCAGTCTATCTGGGAGCCACGGTCAAGGACAAAATGAATCTTATTAGCGAAGAGCAGAAGCTTTGTTTCGCAGGAAAAGGATTTGTGGAAGCCGTGTCGAGTTGAGTGAAAAAAAGAATTCGATTCTAGGAAACATGCGAGGTTAGGATATGTGATATGTTCGAGATTCTTACAAGGAATGGATGTTAAAGAAATTGGCCGGAAGTTATTCGGGGAGGAGCGGTTGCCACTTTTATGAACTGGAGTCACCTACCCAACTTTCCAGTCTTCGGGAAGGCAGCCTTCCTCCAATGATTGCTTAAAAATCATTGATAGTGTAGCTGATGAATACGACTTCGCGTTATTTAAGAATTTAGAGTTATTATTGTCAATACCGGATGAAGAAGAGAGCTTGATGTTGTTAATTATTGCAGCTATACCATCATGTGATATTAATATTGGATTCATTGGCAAAAACTGGAGCACCATCTGGTGGCGTTTGCCATAAAACGGGTCAATAGTGCAGTGGCCAATCGTTGCATGGTGATACCAATGCTTCGCTGTCCAACCACCTTCACAGCATGGATTGGAGCCCCAACTTTTTTGAAGAGCGTTCCCCTTTTGAGAAAGGGCATTTCTCTAAACTGAGGTTCCGCTTTCTGGGAATTGAGCTTCGATAAAACGAGCCCATTCTCTAAAACGTGTTTCGATGAAGTGGCGTTCGGCTAACCGTAGCTAGTCCCAATTTGATGCTGTGTTGTTGTTTCCGCGGCTGTTCGATGAGTCAACACGCAGCACGTGGCAACGGCTTTTTGCCCGGTTATTGACATTCATCTTTGTAAACTATGTTTGCAAAAATATTTGCTTAAGTCGAAAAACTTTGCCCCGCAGCATTAACCAAGCCTCTCAAAATTTCCGGGGCGCAGCGCACAGAATAGTAGAACGAATGCGCCCCTGAAACCGCTTGGCGAACCTGTTCAGAACGGTTCTTTTGTTTTGCTCCGGTTCAGGTTCACCTGCAAATTGGCGCCGAACATTTCGGTTCGGGTTCTGTACCGGTTCGGGCAAAATAAGTGGTTCAGTTCGGAATACGATTCAGTTGTGGTTACGGATCGATACCCTTCCCAGGACAACAGTACCTAGAGCCAATATTAGCAAGGTACAGGACAACAGGCGTGAAAAGTTCGAAAGTTCTGGTGTTTATAGATGCAGATAGAAAATAATATTAAATGTAAGTTTTCCTGCGCAATATGGTGTGTTTGTGATTTTTCTCTCAAAATGAACAACGTCGAAACTTACTGATAAACATCTCGTGTCGATCATTCTTATACGTAGTTTGTCAGTAAATATGTCTAGACCCGTAGCAGCAACAGTTTATTTTTTGTCTCGGGGAAGGGGGGGGGGGGGTGAGGGGAGTTGCCCGAATTGCCAACTTCGCGCAATTCGCAAAAAGCGCTTGCACTGAGCGTGTGCTTCTAATTTTCCTCCGCAAAGACAAAACAGTTTTTTACACTAAAACAGAATTCGATTTTGTTCTGATAGGTGCTGAGTAAAAAATAACATATTTTTATGTAAAAATTTAATAAATGGTCATGCGAGCATGGTCGGCCGAACATTTTATGAAAACACCATTTAGAAATTTATCGCAATCATAATCTTCATCAAAGTTGTGCTCAAGCTGTATCAGCCGAGAAATAAAGACTCACCTGTCACTGCACCAGACTGGGTCCGCTAGAGGTTCTATATCTAAAGGGGCACTGCAAAGAAGTTTTCACTGGTTTTTAATTTGCACCGAACCTGAGCGCACTGAACATGCAACTTATTGAAACTTTTCTTTTCCCAAATTTCGCTTTATTTTAAAAGTTATAGGAAATCAAAATGACAAAAACGAGCAAAACATAACCTCCTTCATTACGTTCTGGTCCTGGCTTGGGTGGCCGTGTATTAGAGGACGGGTAGAGAGCTCAGCGAGCGCTCACGACTGCCGCACTCCGTGTGGACAACTCGAGAGGGAACCATTAAACCATGAGATGGATAGGCTGGATGAAGCGGGCAGCCAAGGCGGCTCGAATTGCATCTGCTGCTGGATTAAACGCTCTTTGTTGAAGCTTTTCGGCTAGAAACGTTTGCCGTTTAAGTCCGAACCTGCGAACCTCACAAAGCATGCTGTCTCGTGAAAAAATCCCGCTAAGGCTCGGAACACGGTGACAGCACCGGTACTCGGAGGAAACACACAGCATGGAGTATTCTTCGGGCATAGAGGTTGCGTCAAACGCCCCGGTATCGGCTGCAGCCGGTGTGGTGCTGCTGCAGGCAGTTGAAGAGGTAATGCTCGGCCTTCTTTGAGCGTCAACTGAGGAAGCATCGGCGTTCCTTCGCTTTCACGGGGGCCTTGGCTGCAACGGCTTCTTTGACAGGTAGATCGGAGCATTCGGAAGCAGCACCGGCACAGCGCCCGGAAACCCACCACGCACCTCTTCTTCATTTATGATGTGAACGAAGTCTCGCGCTACAAACGATGGCTGAAAATGAAGCTCACAGATCGAACGTATTTCGCCCAGGAGCTTATTCTTGCGATGTAAGTTCTGTCCCCAAACTTTTTCTGGGTTTGTTCTTTCTCCTTGGGTACTGAGAACAGCGACGGCTGCTCACCTTTCCGCACTGATAGCCTGACTGGCACCCCGGAGCGAAAGAGTGGCGTTGTCGTCGGCAATTCGGCATCTAATTCAGCATGACTTCATTGGTCATAAACGACAGCAAACACGGTGTAAAGATCAGCTCAGAAGGGAAGCTACTTCGTGCTGCAATACGGCCAAACCGCAAGCCACACCTGCTCACAGAAGGCCTTCGGAACGCTCGCAACCGTTCGGATCCTCCTGCCCATACGACCGCAGCGCCGCCGTGTACATCCCGGACATTTCCACGCTCGCCGCTTCACAGCAATGCTTGGCGCGCGTTGGCGCCTAGTCCCACTACTACCCCTTTCTATTTTGCGCCGCGCGCTTGGTGGCAGGTATGTGGACGGGTCATTTCTTGTGTCAGTACTTTCTCAACTGCATTTGTTTCTATTCTCATCTAAAATACTTAACAAAAGCTACTTTTATAACTAATGGAAACGGTTAGGGCAACTTACTTTTTTTTCGACTAAAAAAAAAGTTTTTGGTGGCTCTGATTAGTTGTAAGGCAGAAGGTAACCAGGACCGATGACGTCACGGTTTCGTCACATGCCGCGCGCATTCGACACCACGGGGCGCCCCGTATGAAGCTTTGCGCGTCGTCCGGTTAAAATATGACGCACTGATAGTTAATTACTCTCAACGTGCCCGCTGGGTTGCCTGAATTACATGAGGTGTGGAAACGAAAAAAAAAACGTAGACGCTTAAATCGGACTGTAGGGCCCCTTTAAAGGAGAGAGTTGCTTGACACCTGCAGAGCGTTTGCAATTTAATGACTGACGCATTCTTCGTGGATTGGTGACGAGTGCGCATGCTCCGCGTTTTCGCATGACAAGAAGCAAAGCGGGCAGAAAGACGAAGAAGCTTGTAGACGATCAACATGGTCGTCACTTCCTCACAGCTCGTATTGCAAACCAGGGCGCGCATCTGGGCTCGTACAATACGTTTTTGAATATATTTTGGTGTAGGTGTCGGAATGTTTTTTGCTGGTTCAGTATATTCTGCGTTTGAATATATAAGATGTCATTTTCACGAATGGCTTCCGGCGCCACCACCGAGGACAAGCTTACGAGGAGGTACCCCAAATTTGCACCCAAGACGGCCATTATGGGAGATTCGCAGACGAAGTACCTGTTCAACCATTTCGACCCGATGCTAAAGGGCACTCCTGCATTGATCACCTGGCGGGGAGCCGGAATCCTGGATATTCTACGCGAACTAAAGAACGTGCCGAGATCGGTGACGACGATGATTTTTCATGTCGGGACCAACGACCTAGCGTCACACGGTGGAGAGGAGACCCTGAGGCGATACCGCTCCTTGGTGGAGTATACCCGGAGGGAGCGCCCCGGAGATCCGGCGGATCTACGTTTCGCTGGTTTTGCCTCGACACATCAGCCGTCGGAGTTTCCGGCCGAACCAAGGGTTCGTGCTTTGGTTCAACAACCAGGCAAGGCTCTTCAACCAAAGCGTCAGGAACCTGTGCAGACGTTCTCAGACCGTCTTCTACGTGGACCACGGCTTCGAGGACCTTCCGCCACGGCGATTCCTGGCCGCCGATGGTGTGCACCCCAACTTTCTAGGGGTGGCCGTGATCGCGGAGCACCTGAGGGGATCCTTCCCCGTGAAGCAGCTCCATCGCCTCCATCGTGGTCAGCGAGTCCATCTTCTGACACTGGACCTGGCGTGGCCGACGCTGTCCGGACGTCCAGCACATCATCCACGCAGGAGGTGCAAGTGTCGTGCTCTACGCGTCCGAATGGTTCATCGGCGGCGAATGAGGCGCCAGTGGTGCTTTGCGAGTCGGACTTCCCGCCCCTGGGACAGGAGGGAGTCGAACCGCCCTCTTCGCCGATCCCGGTCCCTGTGCCTCGTCGCTACAACCTGAGGAGACCACTCTCTGAGGTTGCCCGCTTCCGAAATTGACTGCCTTGTGAGACGACGTCTGATCCGCCTTCTTCTAATCCGTCTTTTCTTAAATTACGCAAAATCTCAGGTAAGCGAATTAGACACCAACTACACAGCTCCACCCTTCGCGTTTATTTGGAGGCGGGTATTTCGCCTAAGGGATTACGCCTGACACATCCACCGGCAATGAACGATCTCTCTGTCAGTGACCGCACGGAATGGCAGAGCGTACTTGACACTGCTTCGCTCAAACTAGTGGAACTAACGATAACTCATTGTGAAAGAAAGACCACCCGGCTAATTGAACAGGAAAATATCATACTTCAATCTCACCCCTTCACACCAATTGAGATTCAGGAAAAGGACAACTTTGAAACAAAACTGCGAAAAGAACTCGTTACTGTAAAAATGAGAAAACTTGCTCGAGACAATGTCAACTATGATTTAGAGAAATTTAGAATGAACACAGAGGCCAGGCATGAACATACATTGACTTTAGGAACATATTCCCCACCCGCAACTCATACTGCTAGCACTAACAATGAAACACAAGTGGAAAACAGTGTGCAAAGTGTAGTAAATCTGTCGAAAATCACGTTATCCTCTAACGAATATACACTACTTTCTAAAGGCCTAAACTTTTGTCCCACTTCGGGGAATTGCGACGAATTTCAGGTCTTCCGTGACCTTGATTATTTTGCACGCAATTTGAGGCTTCGGGAATATTTCGCCGACAGACCACAAGCCACTGGAGATTTGATCATGCCAGGCTGCTCCGGCGGCTGGACACCAGGCAAGGGGCGGGACAGATGCCTGGATCTATACATCGACGCTGTTCAGCGAGAAATTATGCAGCAATTCAGGCAAAAGAGACCAGGCAGGCAAAACCTCAAATTGCATGAGAGGAATGCCCTTAAATCACTCAGCTTAAGGACAGACATCGTTATAAAGCCCGCCGATAAAGGTGGAGCAATCGTTGTAATGAACTCGGACGATTATTTGGCAGAGGGCCTCCGCCAACTAAACGACTCAAAATTTTACAAACATCTTACATGCGACCCTACTCCGCATTATACAACCATTGTAACTGAGGCACTTTCGACATTGGTCAGACAAAAGAAGATCACGTCGAAAGTTCGAGCAGGCCTAAAACAAACGCAGCCCACCACCGGCCGTTTTTATATGTTACCGAAAATTCATAAAACTGGAAATCCGGGTCGCCCTATTATTTCTGGAAATGGAACATTAACTGAACCACTTTCAAGCTTTGTAGACAATTTGATAAAACACATTCCACCCACATTCCCTTCTTACATAAAAGACACAGGTCACTTTCTGAGGGAGGTTGCGCGGGTCACTATTCCGGAGGGGTCGTTTTTGGTTACGTTGGATGTTTCGTCCCTCTATACGAACATACCCCACGATGATGGCGTGGCGACACTTTTGAGCGCGTACGCGAGCAACAGGCGGGTGGACACACCCGAAGTAGACGTTGTCGCAACACTGACCAGGTTGGTTCTGGAGTTGAACAGTTTTGAATTCAATAACAGCCATTACATCCAAATCAGCGGCACAGCTATGGGTACAAAAATGGCCCCAAACTACGCAAACATTTTTATGGGCGCCCTTGAATCACAGTTTCTTGAAGCGTCTCCCCTGAAACCCATATTTTACAAAAGGTTTATCGATGACATTTTTCTGATTTGGACCCACACCAAAGATCAACTGCTCATTTTTATTGAACGCTTCAGCCGAGCACATCCGAACATCAAATTCACGCATGAATACTCTCGCACGTCAATAAACTTCTTGGATGTAACCTTGAGCGTGGAGGGGAACAAGCTACAAACAAGGCTTTATCGAAAACCCACCGATTCTCAAAAATACTTGCATTATCACAGCTCCCATCCGCGTCATTGTAAAAACAGCATTCCGTACAGTCAGGCACACAGGTTTCGACGCATTTGTTCAGAAAAACAAGAATTCGAACGAAATGTCGCCGATCTCCGAGGGGTGCTCTTGCAGCAAAGGTATCCAGCTGGCGTGATTGAAGACGCCATTGATAAAGCCAGAGCACTTGACCGCGAAGATATTTTGACCAATCACGGCAAGGTAACTAGTGACCATCGGCAGACCAACCTGGTCATGACATATAACAATAACGCTCCCAACGTCAACAAAGTCCTGAGCAAACATTTCAACATAATTGAACAGAGTCAACGATTGAAACAAATAATCCCATCACCTCCCCGCGTAGTATACCGACGTTCAAAAAATTTGAGAGACACCCTCGTACATTCGCGCACAACGCGCGCCCAGTCTTCGGGGTGCAGCCCATGTGGGAAACCTCAGTGCAAGGTGTGCCCCCACATGGTGACGACTGATACTGCCAGGAGTACGAAATCAAACTTTAGCATGAAAATCTACGGCGATCTCCGGTGCTGCACTCCGAATGTCGTTTACCTTCTAGAGTGTCAGGTGTGTAAGATGCAGTACGTAGGACAAACCATGAGAGCATTCAATGAAAGGTTTAATAATCACAGATCCCACTCCACCAAAGTGCCCAGCCTTCCACTTTCCAAACATCTAACACTACCAAACCACTCATTCGATAAACTTTCTGTTACGCTGCTTCAATCTGGCTTTAAATCAAATCTAGAACGCGAACTGAAAGAAGCCCACCTGATCTATAAGTTTGATGCTGTAAAATGTGGAATTAACGAAAGTCCTGGGATACCCAGTTGTGTTCGGCTGTTGTGAATGTGTTGTGCGAAGATTTATTTGACACTGCGATTGATTTTTGGTCGTCTTCCGAGTGTAATGGTGGCGCCCTATTGTCGCGGATGGTGTCTGGGCCGTTTGCGGCGGGACTCGCGCTTTATCTCTGGGAGCGCCGGTTCTGTCAGCGGACGACGCGGCGCCCCCTCGGGGCAGTGCGGCGCGACTTGGCGCTTACCGATACCGGACAGTTGTTTTTTGCGACGAGTTGGTCGCCTCTTTGGTCCTTTTGTTTTACATTCTCTCTTAAAATTTCATGTCCGTCATCTCATATACAAATTTGACGCGGTCAAGTGTGGCACTGGGGAGAGCCCGTGGAGACCGAGTTGTGTACAGCTCATGTGAACGGTCAAATTGTCGCCCCTTCCAATTGCTCCCCCCCCCCCCCACCGACTCTCTGCCCCCTTTTCGCTCTTTGTCTGGCAGATGTATTGTGAGCGGCGCCCGTTGGCGCTTCTAATCCGGTGTCGGAGTCGGACGGGCACGGGAGCAAGTGTGCGGGACTCGCCTGAGGCGGGGCGGGCGGGGGTCGGCCCCGGATGCCTCGCTCTGCCCGCCGCGTGCGGCTTCTTGCCCTTGGGGCCCTGCGATCGCAGTTTCGTCGTCGGGGGAGGTTTTTCGGGTCTGGGGTCACTGTTGTGTTTCATTCATCGTTCCGCCTGTTGTAAATCTTAACTTCAAATCTAATTGCTGTTGCCGTCACTTTTTGGGGCATTTGTGTTGTTATGTTGTGCGTTCTGTCCTCCCTCCTCGTGTACTGCTTTCTCCTCTCCTCTCCGAGGGAGAATCTCGGCCATTCTGTAACCCTATTCACTTTTATGTCACGCTTGAAGAAGGAGGGTCCCCCTCCGAAACGTCGCGGTTTCTGTAACATGTTGAATTAAACCTTCAAAGTTTGTTTGACCCTCGGTGGCTTCTACTTATATATATATATATATATATATATATATATATATATATATATATATATATATATATATATATATATATATATATATATCCCTCTAATGCCCACCGTATCATGCGCGCTACGACAACTTCTCAAATTAAAATAAGTTTCGGTTTGCATTTCTAACCAACCAATACCCAGTGTATCACTGATGATACACATTTCCCAAGTTTTCGCGTATTTGTAGTTCGAGTATTGCCCACGAGGGGGCTTCAAAGCGTATTTGAAGATGGCGGAGCCCAGCGGCAGCGGTATGGCGATTAGAACGCGGACTTTCTACGGCCGATCTTCAAAAAATAAAGGTAAGATCATCGTTTTTTTGTGTGTTTTGTAAGCTAGGACGGTTCCTGAAGCCTTTGTACCACTTTGAGCTGCGTATATATCCAAGTGGTGAGAAAGAAAACATAATACATCTTGCGTATCACGAGTGCTACTGTGGGCATTTGATATAGTAACCGACGCTCGTATCAGATATGCTACGAATCATACTTTGGCGCCACTACATGAACTGTGAATTATTTTTTTGCGGCCCAGTCACCTCGAGACATTCTCAGCTGCATGCCGTCCGGCGACGAGAGTGACTTTGGCGATTTAAGTGACGATGGTGACACCGAATACGTCTTAGACACTAGAGGTCCGCCTCCTGATCCTGCCGAGCCTTCTGGAGAAGACTCTTCCGATGATGAAATGGACGGTAGCAGCGGCTCACACTGCGGCACAGGCTCCATTGACAGAGGCCATTGGAGGAGGAACCTGCTGGACTGTACCATTCCAACGTTCAGTGAAGCTTTTACCATGCCAGTGACGATTGAACCAGCTCTGACCTACTTTCGGAAGTTTATAAGTATGGAAATGATCACATCCCTCGCTGAAGAGACTAACCTGTACAGTACCCAGTCTACTGGACATTCACTGAATGTCACAGAGGCTGAACTGGAGCAATACCTCGGGATATACCTGATGATGGGACTTGTGCAAATGCCCAGTGTGCAATGTTACTGGGAAAATGGGACGAGGTTTCCCGTGGTCGCTGATGTGATGCCACGGAACAGATTTGAGAAGCTGATGAGACTGATACACTTCACTGACAACCTTCAAGCCACAGAAGACACAAAACGTGACAAAGCTTGGAAAATTCGAACGTGGTTAAATTCACTACAAGAAAACCTCCAGTCAGTCGAGCAAGAAGAACTGAACAGTGTGGATGAAATGATGATTTCCTTCACTGGGAGGTGCCCTATGAAGCAATACATGCCCGCAAAACCCAACCCCTGGGGCATAAAGTTGTGGGGTCGCGCTGGCTCGTCTGGTTTTTGTATCAGTTCGACATCTACCAAGGCCAAGCGAAACAGCACTACCTGTTTGGGTTAGGTGGTGACGTCACGCTTAGGATGTGCGAGTTTCTTCCACAGCAGAAGGGTTTCAAAATAGCTGCCGACAATTACTTCACCAGCTTAGATCTTGCGACTGAGTTGTCGAAGAGAGGTCTGGGGTTCGTAGGAACGATCAGAAGAAATCGCCTAAAGGACTGCCGACTGAAGTCAGAAAACGACCTGAAAAAGGAGGGACGTGGTGCGTTCGATTATGCGGTCGACAATCTAAAGAATATAGCGGTTGTAAGGTGGTACGATAATAGAGCCGTGACACTTGTCTCCAACTATGTGTCCTCTGAACCAGTCGGAACTGTGCGAAGGTGGGACAAGAAAGAAAAAAGTTCATCCAAGTACCACAGCCAGGAATTGTAGCGACATACAACCACTTCATGGGAGGTGTGGATCTCCTCAACTACTTGATCGAACTTTACAAGTTTCCCATAAAGTCTCGCAGATGGTACCTGTACCTATTTTATCACACCCTGATGATCGCTACAGTGAATGCTTGGCTTCTGTACCGGCGGCACTGCTCCCAGTTGAACGAGAAGCCTGTCAACCTCCGGCGATTTCAGGCAAGCATCGCGGAGTCCCTTATCGCGGTGGGAAAGAAACCAGTCAAGCGGCCAACATCTTCAGTAACTCCGCCTGTGAAGAAGCGCAAAGTCGGTGGAAGTGCTCCCCAGGATGATGTGCGGCTGGATGGTGTCGGTCACATGCCCATCTGGGGCAGCAGCAGGCTCCGATGCAAGTCTTGTCCGCCAGCGCAGAACAGCTTTTCTTACACCTACTGTTGCAAGTGTAACGTAAACCTATGCTACACAAAAGATCGTAATTGCTTTGTTGCCTACCACATGTGAAATTGTCATTATGGTTTTGGGAGTAATGCCCATAGTATCATTGATGATACGAGCTGTATCATGGGAAAATTATGTGCAAATAAAATAAAAATTGCTTTCGGTGAAACTGGGCACGTATTTTGAGCATGAAATCATATTTACTTAATGCTTTCAATGTTCCACAAATCTCTGGGCATTAGAGGGATATATATATATATATATATATATATATATATATATATATATATATACAACGGGCGTGGTGGCGGGGGGCCGAAGGCGTGGGTATAACTGAGAAGAAAAGCAAAACCCTTGATGAAAACACCAACAAAGGACCAAATTTAATGAACATTTTAATTAATTAGGCGACTCATCGAAAAGATTAGCCACCCCCGTAAGGTCCACCTGGCAATATAACTCACCTGTACAAACCGCTCAAGTATAACTTCAATGGTTTTCTTAAACCAATCTAAAGCTTAAAAAGAAAAACACCTGTATATATATATATATATATATATATATATATATATATATATATATATATATATATATATATATATATATATATATATATATTGTGAGGGTGTTTTGGGGACACAGAATAAGCAGGCGGAGACGACGGTTTGCCCAGCCAAGACTGAATCTATTCTGAAACGCGCGCGCAATCACGCCTTAGCACGCGCTGTCCCTCGAGCACTTCGGCGCCCAAGTTGGCAGCGCTGGTCGCGCCACTTGGTCGCCACAAATGCTCCCTCTTCGGAGAAGGCCATCCTGGCCGAAAGGTAGAGCCAGCCTGCTAAGGTTCGGGCTGGCGAGGTGTGAAAGGCTTGAGCCGACCGACATGCACGACATGCCGACCGCGGTTGCGGCGGTCAGATGAAGGCTGCTCAGGCTCCACGAGGTAGTTGACAGGGGATGTTTGGCAAATGACTCGATACGGTCCTTGGTATTTTGGGAGGAGTTTTTCGGAAAGCCCACGTTGGCGGACAGGAAAATGAATAAGTACGAGGTCATTTGCATTATATTGGTGATCCTGATGTCGGTCATCATAGGAGCGTTTGGAGGCTTGTTGATGGAGTAATGTGCGTGTACGGGCGAGTTGGCGGCAAGCCTCTGCACGGTAGGAGGCTTGTGAAGTAATATCCTCGTCGAGAATGTCAGACGGGTAAGGAATAATAGTGTCCAGTGTGGTAGAAGGCTCACGGCCGTGCAGCAAATAAAAGGGTGAGAATCCAGTCGTGGATTGAATGGCCGAGTTATAGGCAAATGTGACAAATGGTAATATGGTGTCCCAGTTGGAGTGGGTGTTGGCGATGTACATAGATAGCATGTCCGCGAGTGTATGGTTGAAGCGTTCTGTAAGGCCGTTGGTTTGCGGGTGATAAGGTGATGTCAGTCGGTGATCAACGTTGCAGGCTTGCAGTAAGGCTTCAACAGTTCTTGACAAGAAGGATTTTCCGCGGTCACTAATCAGAACTCGAGGAGCGCCATGGCGTAATATAATGTTGTGGAGGATGAACCGTGCGATGGCTTCGGCCGTGGCCTCATGAAGGGATGCGGTCTCAACGTATCTGGTCGCGTGGTCAATAGCCACAACAATATAGCGATTCTGGAGCTGTTGATAAAGGCAGGGGACCAAAAATATCAATTCCGATGACCTCGAAGGGGTACCGCGGTGGCTGTAGGGGCTGAAGGAGACCACTGGAAGGAGATGGTGGTCGTTTACGATGTTGGCATGGTTGACATGATCGGACGTAGTGGGCGACTGTGCGGTACATTCCGGGCCAAAAATAGCGATGGCGGACTCTGGCATAGGTTTTGAAAAGGCCAAGATGTGCGGCAGTAGGGTCATCATGAAGACATCGTAAAATCTCTTGACGTAATGATGATGGAACGACAAGCAACCACCGCTTTCCATCAGGTGCATAGTTGTGCTTGTACAGAAGGCCGTTGTGGATTTCAAAGTCACGGATCTTCTTCAAAAACGACGGTTGGTTGATGGGTTTGTTCCGGTAATGTGTTCGACGATCGGGCGGATCCAGGCGTCTGAGCGCTGAGCTGAGGCAAAGCCATCCAGAGAGAGTGTCGCAAGTACCGGGCATGTATTGGTGCAAGGTGCAACAGCACATGGTGCTTCCTGTGGAAGCGGGCACCGGGATAGACCATCAGCATCGCTGTGCTTTCGCCCCGATTTGTAGCGGACTGTAAAATCATACTCTTGAAGCCTTAGTGTCCATCGCCCGAGTCGGCCGGACATGTCCTTAAGGGACGAGAGCCAGCATAGGGCGTGGTGGTCGCTTACAACTTCGAAATGGCGGCCGTAAAGATAGGGGCGAAATTTGTTTATGGCCCAGACCACAGCAAGGCACTCACGCTCAGTTGTCGAATAATTCATCTCTTGCTTTGTCAAGGTGCGGCTAGCATACGCGATGACTTGCTCTTGGTTAGACGTAGTATTTCTTTGTATGAGAACGGCACCCAGACCATGGCCGCTGGCGTCCGTGTGGATGTCAGTTGGAGCAAGAGGATCGAAATGGCAGAGGACTGGTGGTGAGGCAAGGGCGCGGCGAAGAGTAGCAAAAGCATGGACGCAGGCGGGAGTCCACTCGAAGGGAACATCCCCGCGAAGTAGATGATGCAGGGGTGCGGCAATCGTGGCAAACCCTTGAACGAAGCGACGAAAATAAGAAGCGAGTCCTAGGAAGCTTCGCAGTTCTTTGGTGTTTTTCGGAGATGGAAACCCAACAACTGCCCGAATTTTGTCAGGGTCGGGAGCTACGCCAGCGTGGGTGACGACGTGACCAAGTACTTTTACCTTTCTCGCTGCAAAGTGGCATTTTTTTGTGTTGAGCTGAAGGCCTGCGTTAGCAATGCATGAAAGTACTTGGGACAGTCGGGATAGATGTTGCTCAAACGTGGTAGAAAACACTACGATGTCATCAAGGTAGCATAAGCAAGTGGTCCATTTCATGCCCCGTAGAACAGAGTCTATCATCCTCTCAAATGTAGCTGGCGCGTTAGAGAGACCAAATGGCATTACGTTAAATTCGTAGAGACCATCAGGAGTGGCGAATGCCGTTTTCTCTTTGTGTTGTTCGGCCATCGGAATTTGCCAATATCCGGAACGCAAGTCGAGGCATGAGAAAAACGAGGATCCTTGGAGTGTATCCAGAGCGTCGTCAATGCGTGGGAGCGGGTAAACATCTTTACGAGTGACCTTGTTTAAGCGGCGGTAATCGACACAAAAACGAAATGACCCATCTTTTTTTCTAATAAGCACTACCGGTGACGACCAGGGGCTTGAGGAAGGTCGAACCACCCCTTTCGCCAGCATGTCATCAACGTGTTGTTGGATCATTTTACGCTCCGTAAGAGACACGCGATATGGTCGGTGGCGAACAGCTGCAGCGTCTCCTGTTTCGATATGATGTTCCACAGCAGCGGCTTTACCCAGATTAGATGAGGTGAGATCGAATATGTTGTAGAAGCGTTCAAGGAGAGCCAACAGTTGCCGCTGTTGTTCTGGGGGCAAGGATTTATCAATGGTATTAACAAGTTCGGTGAATGACGAGAGAGGATCCAACGTTTTCTGGACAGTCGGGCACGCGTCTGGAAGGATAACGGCGACACTTGCTTCCTGGAACGTTTGAGCGCGGGCCAGCGAAAATCCTTTAGGAAGGAGAAGAGGGAAGGCTCCATCATGGGTAACAGGGATTGTTGCCGATCCTCTATGCAGTGACGCCAGAATGTAAGGGAGAACAAGTCCTTTCTTTAAAAGAGATTCGTAATGTGGCTCCAAGAGAACATCGGTGGACATGTTGGAAGAGGCCGATATGTCAACCAGAGTTGTTGAATGTGGTGAGAGTATAATGTCATCAAGCGTGCAGAGCTTGATGTAGGGATCCAGAGGGGAATTTTCGGAAGAATCTACATCTGCTGTCCATATCTCACAGTTTGCGCAATCAATGAGAGCGTGAGATGTGCTGAGGAAATCCCAGCCCAGAATAATGTCGCATGTGCATTGTGGCAGAACGAGGAATTCGACGACGTGAACTTGTTTTTGAATGATTATTCGAGCAGTGCAACAGGCGTTCGTTTGTATGGAGTTGGTTCCTGCACCTCGCAGTAGGTGCGCTTTAGAAGGTGTTTTGACTTTACGAAGTTTGTTGCAGACGTCTTGGTGCATGACAGAAACAGCCGCTCCCGTGTCCACAAGCGCAGAAAAACGATGGTGGTCAATGGTAACGTGAACGAGGTTTTCTGGTGAGTATGGAGGATTGATTTGTGATCGAGAGCTAGCAGCTTCACCTCCGGAAACTGCAGACATCAGTTTTCCGAAGGGAAAGACGCGCGGGGCGGTCCAGTATTCATGGGAGACAGAGAAGAACGACGTCGGTATGGAGAGAGCGACCGCCGTCTGGGGTTGCGCCGTTGGGATTCGGAGTGAGAAGTGGCGTCAGAGTAATGCTGGTTTTGTCTGTAGTCTACGCTTTCACGAGGTGGCTGTGCGTAGTTGGGATTGTGGCGCGGCTGCCAGTTGCGGTCTTCATCAGCACGGCGACGTCTGCAAAACCGAGAGATGTGTCCCCGTATCCCGCAATAATAACAGACAGGGCGATTAGTGGGCGGCCGCCACGTCGCTTGGGGGCCCTGCCACGATGAAGGGTCTGTCATCAAAGCAGCAAGTTGCGGCTGCAGTGGTTGAGGTGGTAGTGGATCTGGGGCTCTTCGAAGGACCTCGGCATAGGTTGGCTGGGGAGGTGTAATCAGAGGAGCACACGGTACGGCAGGCGTCTGTGTGAGTTCTGCTCTGATTAAATTTCTAATATGTTGCGAAGCGGCCGTGGGCTCCGCGGTGGGCAGTGAAAAGAATCGAGCAACTTCCTCTCGGACAATTTGGCGGATGGTTTCTTGTAAACTAGGGTCGTTTTGAAGAAGAGAGGGTATGCCTGCATGAGTAGGTTGTGCGAAAGCAGCTGGGATGCGTTGCCGACGAGCCGCCTCCAGCGATTGACAAACTGTCATAATCGCGCTGACATCAGCGGGAGGTTGCAGGATGAAGAGGGTGACTGCCTCCTCTGCGATGCCCTTCAGCACATGCCTGACGCGCTCAGTTTCTGGCATGTTAGTATCGATTTTCTTACAGAGTGTAAGGACATCTTCAATGTAAGATGTGTAGCCTTCAGAGCGGAGCTGTGATCGTGTGGCTAATTTCTTGCGGGCAGTTGCCTTGCGATCTTCCGGGCGGCCAAATATCTCTTGAATTCGGGAGAAAAATGCTTCCCAGGAAGGCATTTCTGTTTCGTGGTTAAGAAACCAGGTCTTAGCAACATCACTCAGATAAAAAATAACATTCGCTAGCTTGGTTGGGTCGTCCCATTTGTTGTGCAGACTCACCCGAGCGTAGAAATCGGCCCATTCTTCTATATCTTCGTCACCGAGTCCCGAGAAAACTCGGGGGTCGCGTAGACGGGAAGGCAAGCAGATGATTGGCGTCGGAGGGTGAGTAGCTGGCAAGGAAGGCGCCGGAGGTGACAAGAGAGCCGGAGGTTGAAGCACAGCTGGATTCGGGGCCGTCTGCGTTGAGGTAGAAGCCGGTGCAGCCGTGGGGGCAGCCCGACCAGCAATGAAGACGTAGTGTGGGTGGGCGGTGCTGATGTCGACATAGTCGGCCTGGGTATAATCCGGCTCCGGAGCTCCAGGGCAAGGTTACTGGAAGGCCGAGGCCGACGGTATGTTGTCCCGAAGTTAGGAAGGAGGTAGGGGAGTGAATTCCGCACCTCCACCAAACTGTGAGGGTGTTTTGGGGACACAGAATAAGCAGGCGGAGACGACGGTTTGCCCAGCCAAGACTGAATCTATTCTGAAACGCGCGCGCAATCACGCCTTAGCACGCGCTGTCCCTCGAGCACTTCGGCGCCCAAGTTGGCAGCGCTGGTCGCGCCACTTGGTCGCCACAATATATATAATCATTCTTGCGCCACCATTATTGCGACGCAGATATGAAGTAATTATGATTTTCAATATTCCACCTTTATTTATTTATTTATTTATTTATTTTTGTGACATACCGGTCATTCAAGAGCGCTACTGCACAGAGAGATGGTGGGCTTCTGGTATGCGCCAGCCTCAGCGGACAAAACAAAGGTGTAGGGCACGAGGCCATAGGCATTAAGGAGCTCTGGAGACGCTTTTAAACAAAATCAAGAAAAGCCATAGACTATTTTAAAACGCTGACTAACTAAATGGTTCCGCGAAGCACAAAACGCAGAACACGTCAGTGTGTGCGCAGCATATGGGATTGAGAAAATCACAAAATTCTAACAGCACCGACGACGTTTCCACTTCGGCAAAAGTGTCAGCTCAAATCGTAACACCGACTTTTTTTATTTTTAAACAAAAATAACAACAACACACTTTTAAGGCATAAAAAAGGAGCTAACCCTGAGAGCGATGTGTACAAAGGTAGTGCGAGGCCTGCCTTACTTTCAAAAGCAAACATTTCGCACTGTATTTTGTTAAATTCATTGTTCTAAACTCTAGTATAGAGGACAAGGCTAGAGCCCTTCCTGTTTCAGCCCATTTTACTCGAGCTGCAGGTGGTCACAGTGAGGCCTGTGAAATTGTCGCGTTGTGCGCGCATATCATAGAGCTAAAGGTGGTTACCGGGAGGCTTCGTGCATTTGTCGCGTTGTTGGCGCATGTCATATTAGAGTTCCAAGTCATGGAGGAGCATGCAAGCATCAAGAAACGATGGGTGTTTGCGAAATGGATTCCTGTGATCATTGCGGCCTCGATGCTCTTCGTGGAGGCTTCCACATACCGATGTTCCGGTATTTTCTATGTCATGATCATGGAGGAATTCGCCATCGCCCGTGGCCCAGCGTCTTGGCCAAGCACCGTTCTAGCAGCGTTAAACGATGTCGGTGGTAAGAAAACATTTGTTTTGGAGAATCTTTCGTTTAGTTTTACTCGATCAGGAGTAGATCTCCTTTTTCTAGGTGGACAAAGGCCACGTGTGTATTGTAGTTCACAGCATTGGGACTGATTATAATTCAAAGTGGTTGTAATTCCCAGTACGACTTTTTGCCTCCACATATAAAAAAGAAGCCTTGTAGAAATTACAAACTTTATTTCTCTAACCACAGTTACTTGACTTGTGGAACCGAGCGAGTTGAAAATGAGCACTTAAAATCGAACGAATAAAAGTGTAGAGGACCAGTACACGACAACCACGTTCTTTCATTTAGCAACAACGTTTATTTTGGGCAGGAAAATTGCACCCTTAACAAGATCCCAACGAGGATCGGTTGATTAGGGGGAAGGTAAACTGAGGGTAGGAAAGGGGAGAAGGAAACCAGGAGGCACGGGAGAACTACAGTGACGGTCGAGTTTTTACGGGGAGTTGCGATACTTTTCAAGGTTAGGCCCGATGAATTTTATTTCCCGTCTTGATAATGTAACTGAAGCCGACAGAACGTTGTTTTCTGCGTTCTAGATGAGGAAGGATTTTGATGATTTCACGTGCGTAGCGATTGTGGTGCCCCCCCCCCCCTTTGTCTTGGTTCCCGCGAAGTCAGGCGCGCATCCAATGCATTCGCTGGCGTGAACCAAAATCGGAGGAGTGGGTTTATTAGTTCTTGAAGTAACTTAATTTTGTGTTCACGTAAGCGGTCATTTATACATCGGCCAATTTGCCCTATGTACTCAGCTCCACATTTGAGGGGGATGGAGTACACTTTTTCTGTGCAGCAAGTCCGGAAAAGCGTGGCGTGCTTTTTTCGCAAGCTGGCTTGGCTTCTTCTTTTCGCTTGATATTGTTGCCCATGCTTGCCAATTTAAATCTACTGGAGAAGACAACTTTCGTGTCATAGCGTGGAGCAATAGATCGAAAAGAATGGGAAGCGTTATGAATCTAGGATATGCTGGCTATCCTTCAACTGAAAGGCGCTTGTGTAGTTGTTGTCCTGTGCTTGTCCTCCTCGTTTTTATTCTTTCGATTTTAAGTACACTTACTTGACTTTTGAATAAAAATAGCACTTTCTTTAGTTTAATTTTTCTTTTTGATCCATTATATAGGGTGCTTTACGGAACGCTGATAAAATCGTTCTTGCGAAAATTACGAATCACACATGAAAAATGTTTATGCACTGGGCTTTGCCAAAGGGCTTATTTAGAAGAATTTGTTACTTTAGAATAATTAGGTTTTTACTCATTTTTGAGAAATCATTGTTCATTAAATTTAGAAGTATGACTTCAATTCAACATTTCTTCCAATGGTGGAAAACAATTAAATCAACCCTCCTCAAAAAATGGGAGGCATGCATCATCTTACCGTGTTAAACAAAAGAAAACACACGCAATATTTTCTCATCTTTTGTTTTGGTTTTCTAGTGGAGCGAACTTTTCTTCCAGCTACTCTGGTCCCTATGGCCCAAACGCGCAAGTGAACTGCGACGCCAAGCGTTTTAGGATGAAGGAGGTGAACCCCATAAGCAAATATTATTCTTGTAATATTATTCGAACAGCACACCGTTTTATTCCACCTTCTCTTTCCACACTTTCTCCTCCCATACGAGAGAGGAGGCGTATTTGTTGCGCGCATTGGTAACGGGGAAGTTGCTGGAGTAGAGAGGCCTTCTGATAGGAGGCCTAAACTTGAAAATGCATCCAAATTGAGTTCGTTTCGGAACGCCGTAATATGCTGCAAGTGCCTTATATTTTCATGTAGTGGGCTGATTTAGGAGTTTATACTGGTGCTGAGAAAATCTCTAATTGAAGTCATATCGTTAAATCTACGAAACGAAAAAATATAATTACCCCAAATATTTATTAGGCCACTTGTATAGACCGATAGGGCATCAACCTTTTTATTTTCAAAGACCGATAGGACATCTACCTTTTTTTTCTTGTCACCAAAACACCACGTAACTTTTTTCAATGCTAAGCGCACCTTTATCAGAAACAAATTACCGGTGTACCATGAAACACACCTGCATGAAATATATACGTTCCCGTAAAAATAGAGAAACATATGTGCAGTGCATGGTGTAGAGTTTGTTGTACCTTGCAATACGAAATGTAATCTACACCAATCAAACAGTAAACGTGAGAAGAGATTTTGTCAGCTCTTATATATATACTTTAGTTAAACGACTACCATGACGGTAATATTTGTAACATTTAGACAAATAACGTAAGTTACAACAGGGAACTGTA
The DNA here is from genome assembly GCA_037355805.1 of Ixodes ricinus. NCBI lineage: Eukaryota > Metazoa > Arthropoda > Arachnida > Ixodida > Ixodidae > Ixodes > Ixodes ricinus. The sequence continues at coordinate 111,534 of JAZHYW010056495.1, forward strand.
AAATGGCTAAATAGTTTTAAAAATTGGAGCAAGTTTGTATTAACACGGAATTCATTAAGAAGTTAGGAAGTGAAAATGTGCACAATTGTTGGTAAATTGGAGCGACCAGTTCTGGTAAGTTCCCGAGAGCTGGCGGGTGTCCATCTGTAATCACCGCGATAGCTATATTTAGAGGGGAAACCTCCTTAGGCGTATTATTGGAGCAGTGGCACGCAATGTGACACCATGTCACGGGCCGTGTGGTTACGTTACACTGTGACGTCACAGGACGTAAAAGTGTCAACGGATGTCTGCAGTACGTGCAGCAGGCAAAATATTCCAAAGGCTATCGCATTACATACCCTTTGGCCGCCGCCAGAGAGAAGGCATAGTTCCTGAGGCCCGATTACTCCCTTTCTAAAACTTCCCCACTACCATGACTGTAATATGCACTTTTTTCAACCCAGGAATCCTGGCTGGGCCACTGTGTTACCTGATTTCCCTGAAATCGGTTCTCTTGATCGGGAGTCTTGCGAGCGCGCTTGGCATGGTGGGCGCATCTTTCGCGCCAACACTTGCCTGGATGTCGGTCACTTTAGGTTTTATTCACGGTAAGAGATCTAAAGTATAAAGTCAACATATATAGTTAGCTGCCTAGGACAATTAATTAATTAAATTCTTCAATTTATACGAAACACATTTATAAATATATTATCATCATCAGTTTTACTTCCTGATGCCACCCACTAGAGCTTGCGTAATGTTGCTGTTAGCTTTCGGCAAACATAGCTGCATCGACAGGTTTGCTTCTTTGAAACATGCTTAACAAAATAGTATTAAGAAAGCAAAAAACAGAAGAGCACGTATGGTGGCTTATGAAATTTGTAGAAATAAAACGCTCTTCAATTGCTAACTCACTAAAAATAAAATGTATCAAATAGAAGAACATCGAAGTCAGAAAGTCAATTATTACTGATCAGATTTCCAAAGTAGCAACAGAGGGCATGCGTAGTTAGAGGTTAAATCATAGATGCATATAGAACATAAGAAACACAAATTTTCTTGTGCGAAATGTTACGGCAGAAAACACGAAAATTGCGATTTCCCTTTTCACTTTTTTATTGGTCCCCACCTTCGCAATATTTGTTTGGTTCATGAAGGTCTCCTGCAAAGGGACAAGCCCAACACAACTTGGAAATAACAGTTGAACACTCCTCACCCTAGATTGAATAGATGTAAAAGTACCAGTATAATTCTATAAACACTATATGGCAAACGGTTTTTTCTTTATCATCTCCTCAAACTTCATAGAGGGTTCAAACAATGTCTGCGCTCTCCGCTGCCCCTAATGTACGCACGTGGCACCTACGACGTGAAGTTATTCAAGAAAACTGTTTCATAAAGTATGTCCTTTTTAAATTCATCCTTCCATGTGCTAGGCATCTAAAATGCCTCGTTTGCCAGCTACTACACTCAAAACAAAACACGTACATTGACTTTCCTGCATAATGCACAGAAATTAAACTACCGCATACAAAACAAAATACCCACGCAATAACAGAGCGCACAATGAGATAAAACATTAAACATGCGATCAACGCTAGCATAGTGTGCTTGACGTTTCCCGTATGGAAATCTTATATCTGGGGCATATCTGGCCATATCAAACATTATATGATTATATACGGCCTATATACAGCCTTATCTGGAGTATATACAGCCTTATCTGCGTATATACAGCCTTATCTGGCATATATACAACCTTATCTGGCAAATATAAAGCCTTATCTGGAATATTGTCACGAATGACAAGGTGAAACAAATAATAACAGGGGGAAAACTGAAACGTTTAATAGAGCGAACTTGTGTCCAAAAATAATAAGGGAACAGAAGAAAGCAGGGCGTCGCGGGCGTCGTAGTCGGCGTGACAGCAGAGTCGAACGCTGGGGCGAAATTGACTCCGGCTTGCCACGCGGAGCCCCTTTCGTACACGCGCGGGCTTCTGGAACAATCGGCGTAGAAGGTTCGGCGAGTAATTTCGAATCAGCAACACGGTTCTCGAATTTACTAGAACATTACGTTAGAGTCAACAAAAATGCGTCTCCGCGGCCGGGAGTCGAACCCTGGCTTTCTGCGTGGAAGGCACGAGCGATAACTGTTAGGCCACGAGCGCGCTGCCTCCTTGGTCAGCTGCACACGCGGCAGTACTCCCCCTTTAAAAGTGCATCGTCCCGATGCAACACAAAACAAAACAAAGCAAATAAAAAGAACGGAAAACTAAGGAGTCATTTGGCACACATAAGGTCCACAATCCTATCGAGCGTAGTACGGCTTCAGACGCACGACGTGGATGACTTCAAGTCGTGGCGGGCGGCGTGATGATGTTCTTGTTCCATCGGGCATCACCTCGTAGTTCAGCTCCCCAGGCGACGAAGTACCTTATGGTAATTCGTCCTTGCATGGTCCAAAGTACCGATTCAGCAGTTTCTCACTGAGGCCGCGGCGACGGATCGGTGTCCACACCCACACCCTGCCTCCGGGCTGGAAGTGGATGTTCCGACGACGAAAGTTGTAGCGGCCAGTGTCGACACGTTGTTGGGCTTGAATACGGTGTTTGGCGAGCCGGCGGACTCCTTCTGCCCGTTGGGCAACCACCTGGGCGTCGTCGCTTCCGTCGACAGCTGGTTCGTGTGGTAACATCGCGTCCAGCATTGTCGTTACTTTGCAACCATGAGCCAGTTGGAAAGGTGTCACACCGGTGGTCTCCTGCACGGCCGTGTTGTAGGCAAATGTGACGTACGGCAACACCTCGTCCCATATGTATTGTGCTCCACGTCGACGTTCATTGAGATCATGTCGGCGATGGTCTTGTTGAGTCTCTCCGTCAACCCGTTGGTCTGCGGGTGGTACGCCGTTGTGCGCCGATGGCTTTTGTGGCTGAGAAGAAGGATTCCTTGCGTCAGCTGGGCCATGAACGATGATCCAAGGTCTGAGATCAGAACTTCGGGAGCGCCGTGCCGGAGGACGATGGACTCGATAAAAAACGTGGCGACTTCTACAGCAGTCCCTGCAGGAAGGGCTTTCGTTTCGGCGTACCATGTGAGATAATCTGTGACGACGATAATCCATCTGTTTCCTTGCGTCGATGGTGGGAAAGGACCTAGTAGATCCATTCCGATCTGCTGGAACGGTGCGGTCGGGGAGCAATCGGCTGCAGGAGACCTTCCGGCTTCGTCGGCGGTTTCTCGCGTCGCTGGCACTCGTGGCACGACCATTTGTAGAAGTGAACGGTCTTCGGCAGCTTGGGCCAGTAATACCTTTCACGAATTCGGGCCAGTTGTCCGGACGGCGGGTCGTCGTGGCATGCTTGAAGGACCTCCTCTCGAACGTCGGCCGGGATTACCAGCAGCGACGGCGAGTTGCTGTCCACAAAGTTCTCTTTGTGGGGTACACCTTGTCGAATGGCGAAGGTCGGCAGGGTTCGTGAGAAAACACGGGGCACGGTACTCCCGCGGCCTTCCAGGTGCTGAATTAATGCGCGCAGCTCAGGATCGTTTTGTTGACGTCGTACCAGGTCGTCTGTTGTCACTGCTCCTAGGAAGCACTCGTCGTCATCGTCGTCACTGCTGCCGGAAGGTGTTTCGACAGGAGCCCTGGACAAGCACTCGGCGCAGCTGTGCATTTGGCCTTACTTGTAGACTACAGTCATGTTGAACTCCTGTAGTCGGAGACTCCATCAAGCGAGGCGTCCTGAACGGTCCTTGAGGTTCGCAAGCCAGCAGAGCGAGTGGTGGTCTGTGACTACGCGGAACGGGCTCCCGTACAAGTACGGGCGGAACTTCGTGATAGCCCAGACGACCGCAAGACACTCCTTTTCAGTCGTGGAGTAATTTCTCTCCGATTTGGACAGCGTCCGACTTGCGTAGGCGATGGCTTCCTTGGTGCCTTCTTGCACTTGAAGCAGTAACGCTCCAAGTCCTGCATTACTAGCGTCCGTGTGAATCTCGGTTTCCGCATCCTGATCGAAGTGTCCTAGAAGAGGAGGAGTCTGAAGTCTTCGCTTCAGCTCGTCGAATGCCTGCTGCTGCCCCTCGGCCCATTCGAACGTCTCGGCGTCCTTCATGAGGTTTGCGAGCGGTGCAGAAATCCTTGCGAAATCCCGAACGAAGTGTCGGTAGTAGACACAAAATCCGAGGAATCTTCGCATGACCTTCTTGTCTTTCGGCGCTGGGAATGCCGCGACGGTGCGAGTCTTCTCGGGGTCTGGGCGGACGCCTTCGTTACTAACCACGTGGCCTAGGAACTTCAGTTCGTAGTACTAACCGGCACTTTGACGACTTGAGGGTGAGCCCGGCGGTCTGTATGGCTTGCAGAACGGCTCGGAGTCGTTGCAAGTGCTCGTTGAAGTCAGTTGAAAACACTACGACGTCGTGAAGGTAGACGAGACAGCTATGCCACTTCAGCCCTGCCAGTACGGTGTCCATGACACGCTGGAACGCTGTTGGCGCCGTGCCTAGTCCGAAGGGCACCACTTTGAACTCGTACAGTCCATCCGGCGTGATGAAGGCTGTATTTTCTCGGCCCTGTTCGTCGACTTCGATCTGCCAGTAGCCGCTCTTCAGGTCCATCGATGAGAAATATCGAGAGTGGCGCAGCCGGTCTAGAGTGTCGTCGATGCGGGGAGTGGGTAGACGTCGTTCTTCGTCACCGCGTTCAGCTGCCGGTAGTCCATGCAGAACCTAAGCGTTCCGTCCTTCTAATTAACCAGCACGACTGGAGAAGCCCACGGACTATTTGAAGGTTCGATTATGTCGTCTCTCAGCATCTCTTGAACTTGCTGCTGGATTACCTCCCTTTCTTTAACGGAGACCCCGCGTCGTCCTCGGTAACGATGCGGTGCTTCGCAACGGCGGTTTGGCGTACTTTCGACGACGTCGCAAAGCAGTCGCGGTATTCGGCGAGGAGGTTAGGCAACTGCCATCGTTTCGGGCCCGGAAGCTTAGGGTCAATGTCGAGCTGCGCTGACGACGTACTGTCTTGCTGAGGTGGCGAGGTTTTGTCAGTAATCGCGGCGATTTCGACGGCGTTTCGAAGTTCCTCGACGTGGCCCATGGCTGCACCTTTCGTGAGGTGTTGCGTTTCATTTCATAAGTTTGTGACGAGGACCACAGTCCACCCACCCTGAAGTTCAGCTGCTCCTCTTGCGACGCCTATTCCTCTTCCCAGGAGCAATGAAATGTTGCCTTCCAGGACAACATCGCCACAGGTAGCTGCATCGGCCACGACAGGTACGACAACACTTGATCGCGGCGGCAGGTTCACGTGTTTGGCGGCAACTCGGACGGCGGCTAACACTGTTTGGGGTTTCTCTGAAGGCGGAACAGGCTTCCGCAGCGTCAATCTATTCTCACCCAGATCGATGACGGCGCCGTATTCGCACAAAAAGTCCGTGCAGAGAATGACATCTCTGAAACAGTCTTGTAGAACGACGAATTTCACAGGGCACGTTTCGCCGTGAATTTCGACGCGAGCAGTGCAACTTCCGACAGGCGTGATAAGGTGTCCTCCGGCGGTTCGAATTTGTGGTCCTTCCCAAGGTGTCGTAACTTTTCGCAGGCGGTGAGAGAGCCTCCCACTCATAACTGAGTAGTGTGCTCGGGTGTCCACGAGTGCCGATGCGTCGTAGCCATCGATAACAACATTTAGGTTGTTGGACACAGATGCAGGGGCTTCGTCGCGATGCGTGGCGTCGGGAGAGTGGGAGCGCTCCAGCGTTCTTGGAGGCTCTTTACTTTGGTCGTCTCTGGCAACGCCACTTCCACGCGGTGCCGCACTTAGTTTTCCCGACGAGATAGGAAGGACAGGCTGTCCCGACGAGAGCGGCGGAAGGGCGAAAGCGCACGTCGAGGCGAAGGCGAACGGGAACCTCGGGTTAGAGTCGGCACCGGGAACAGGGGTCGTCGGAGGTACTCCTCGATGTCTCTTGGT
>JAZHYW010056502.1:0-53148 GCA_037355805.1 Ixodes ricinus
CAGACACAAACGGATACCAACATACAGACGACCCAAACCTCGCAAGGTGATTGGGTTTATCGGTCTACGTTGCCATCGAAATCGCCATCTTAGTCCATTTAATCTTCAACGCTTCCAGAGGGCCGTTCTAAACCAGTCGCGCCAAGATCACTATGGAGCATCACCGTACTGGAAGCGTTCCTTACCAATATAAGAGTCTTTGCGCACTCTGTATGCAATCAACTTATTAATCATGCCCATTTCCATGGATCTCTAACAATTATATTGTTTTTCTTGCGTATTTCAATACAGTAAACTTATTTTTAGAGCCTCCAAGCATCGACACAGCATCTCGTGGTGGTAGCGGGGGTAGCGCTTGTTTCGCCGGTGTGTGGTTAGCAAAATCTCGGTATTTGAAAAAGGACTCCATAAAGCTGCTCGTCCCCAGCGAATCTAGATCGCTCACCAAGAACGGAGGGGTCAAGGAGAAATTCGTCAGTTTCACGGACCAAGATGGCGACCACCGGGGAGCTTGGCGTTACTTTCCAGGATCAAGGCGACTTTAGAGCGCACGAGCCCGCAAGCATGTGAGGCATGAGACCGGGCCAGGACCAGCGTGCCATGCAAGCGGCATTCGGAGACCGAGCCTCCTTGTGCCAGAGCGGCTTTCTCGTGGTTACCTTAATAGCGCCTAAGCCTACAATAAGTTGGCCTGGTACATAACATTATGCATTTCATATACATCACTAGACTTTGAATAAGATGGTCGCTGACATTTTCTTTGTAAACAACGTATTCCGTGTTATTTAAAATTGATAATTTTTGCAATACGCCAACAGCATAAATATTTATCAAGATATAGGGGCACTCACAGATTACATTACGCTTCGGAAGGACGGATGTTCATTTTACATATGGAGCTCTAAAAACGACATTCGCTTGACCCCTTCCAAAAACCAAAGTAATGACATTTCCTCGCAAGACTCAAAGTACATTTTTTCGCGTATACCTTCGATGGTGAGCCGTTGTTACCAGAAAGTGAAGACAGGGATCTTGGGGTTGTGTTTAATTCGGCTCTGACGTTTCTGTGGTGTGGACGTTTTGTGCCGTATATCGCCTACCGAAGGAGTTTATAAACCCGTAAGCATTGCTTACTTGGTTCCATTCATTAGTTAGGTCTCCGATAAAGTACGTTTCAGTCGTATGAAACTGCATTTAAAAAAAAAGATAAGTTATCAAGTGTCTAAAGTGTTCAAAACAAATTTCTTTCCATTTTCAAGCATCGTTATCAAAAGAAAGGTTTACACTGCTCAAACTGTGAAGTTTGTTCAGGACTCGTGAACATTTTGAGCCTGTATGAGCGTCGAGTGAAAGCAAATTTGCAGTTTCTGTTTCACACACTGCACGGCTTGATTGACTCTCCTAGCCTGTTGTCAGATGGGAGAGCTCCACGTGTGTCTGCCCTACTCCAGTCGCCCTTTTATATATTGCCGCGGGCGCAGCTGACCAAGTAGGCAGCGCGCCCGTGGCATTACGGTTATCGCGCTTGCCTTCCACGCGGAAGGCCAGGGTTCGATTCCTGGCCGCGCCTACACATTTTTGCTGACGCTGTACTGTCATGTTCTAGTAAATTCGAGAGCCGCCTTGCTAATTCGAGGTTAGAATGTTCTACGAACCGAACCTTCCACGCCGAATGTTCCCGAAGCCCACGTGTGTACAAAGGGGCGCCGCCTCGCAAGCCGAGTCAGTTTCGCCTCAGCGTTCGATCCTGCTGCTTCGCCGCTTTCGACGCCCGCGACGCTCTGTTGTTATCTTTCTTTTTCCTTTTATTTTTGGGCACAAGTTCGCCCCCATTAAACGTTTCAGTTTCCTCAGTTATTCCTTTGTTTTGTCACTTCGTTATTCGTGACATTTTGGTGGAGGTGCGGGGTACCGCATGCCCCTGCCGCGTACCCCTCCGAGGGCCCGCAGTACAAGTCCGACGCCAAGCCCACGAAGAAGCGACGAAGGCACTACCGAGATCCGGTTCAGTCGTCGCACCCAAGGCCTACAACCGGAATTCGGACCTCTGCCGCCCAGGACCAAGCAGCCAACGAGGCCGACGATGGCCGACCAGTCGCCGACGCCCGCCGCTCCTGCCGTCGTCTACCTGCCCGCCGCTCCCCGTACGCCGACTCCCTTCCACGGCGAGATCCACGAGGATGTCGAAGACTGGATCAAGCACTACGAGCGTGTGGCGCGCCACAACGGATGGACAGCGGAGCAGTGCCTCCAGAACCTCTACTTTTCGCTGGAGGGTACTGCGAGGCATTGGTTCGAGAATCACGAGGCTTCGCTTACGTCGTGGGACACCTGTGTGGCCGAGTTGCAGCGGACGTTCGCCACCCTACACCGACGGGAGAAGGCAGAAGATCTCCTCCGAATTCGAACGCAGGGCCCCGACGAAAGCGTCACAAGCTTCGTCGAAGATGTCCTCCGCCTGAGCGCCCGTGCCGACCCACGAGCCACAGACGACAAGAAGCTGCGGGTCCTCATGCGCGGGGTAAGGGATGACATCTTCGGAGGCCTCGTCCGCAACCCGCCGACCACCGTCGAAGCCTTCGTCACGGAGGCGACCAACATCGAGCGCGCCCTCCAAGCGCGCGCTTCCCACTACCAGCGACATCCAAGTGTCGCTGCAACCACGCTGCTTGGCGGCGAGAACGCTCCTGGTACGGACATCCGCGCAATTATCCGGGAGGTCGTCCGGGAGGAACTCCGCCAGTTGCTGCCAGCCGCAAGTCGTCCAGCGACACTCTCCATCGCCGAGGCTGTGCGCGAGGAAGTACAACGGGCGGTCCACCCTGAAGTGCCCATCAACACGGTGACACCGGAGGAGCCGACGTTAAGCTACGCCGCAATGGTCCGCCGAGCACCACCAGCCCCGCGTCCGTACATGGCGCCTCCCCGACGTGTGCCTCCAGAGCCGCAGCAAACCCGACGCCAGGAAGATCGGGCGCACGTTCGTCCAGAACAAGTTGCGCCAAGGAAGACCGACGTGTGGAGGACGGCCGACCGACGCCCGTTGTGCTACCACTGCGGGGAAGCCGACCATATCTACCGACGATGCCCTTACCGCCAGCTGGGCCTACGAGGGTTTGCACCCAACGACCCTCGACCACGTCTCGGAGAGCGACCTCGGGACATCGAGAACTACCTCCGCCGCTCTTCCTCTCCTGAGTCGACTCCCCGAGGATTCCGCTCACCGTCTCCCCGACGCTCGCCATCGTCCTTCCGTCGATCTCGCCGAGACAGCCTGTCACCTATCGCCTCCCGTCGGGAAAACTAGGCGCGGCAATGCCGGGAGGTGGTGTTGCCGAAGACGAACGATGCCAAGATCCTCCAAGATCGTCGGAGCACTCCCACTCTAACGCCGCAGCGCCCCGAAACGACGTTTCTGCAAGAGTGTCGAATAACCTCAACGTTATCATCGACGGCCACGACGCGACAGCACTCGTCGACACAGGAGCAGACTACTCCGTTTTGAGTGGGAGACTCTCTCGCCGCCTTCGGAAAGTTACGACGTCGTGGGACGGACCGCAGATACGAACCGCCGGCGGACATCTCATCACACCTGTCGGCAGGTGCACTGCGCGCGTTGAGATCCATGGCGAAACCTGCCCGGTGAAGTTCGTCATTCTGCAAGACTGTTCGAGGGACGTCATTCTCGGAATGGACTTCTTGTGTGAATACGGCGCCATCATCGACCTTGCGGAGAACAAGCTAACGCTTCGGAAACCTGTCCCATCGGCAGAACATCCCAAAGCGACGTTAGCTGCAGTGCGAGTCCTTGCCAGCCATGTAAACCTGCCGCCGCTGTCGAGTGTCTTTGTATCCGTCGGGACCGAAGAAGCCACCTGCGGTGTAGCACTGATGGAAGGAAGCGTCCAGCTTCTCGTTGGACGAGGGATTGGCATTGCAAGAGGCGTAACCGAGATCCAGAACGGGCGTACCGTAGCCCTTGTCACCAACTTCCGGCAAGAGTCGCAGCACCTTACAAAGGGTACAGCTGTGGGCTTCGTCGAGGAAATTCCGGACTCAGCCGCGATCGCCGTGATCTCAGAAGACGCCTCTCCGACGCAGCACAAGAGAACCACTCCGTCAGAGCTCGACATCGACCCGTCCCTCCCAGCCCCACAACGACGACAACTCAGTGACCTTCTCGCCGAGTTCAGTGAGTGCTTCTCCACGTCGTCGAAGGTGCGCCAAACGACGGTTGCGAAACATCGAATAATCACAGATGACGACGCTCTCCCTGTGCATCGGCCACCGTACCGAGTCTCCGTGAAAGAAAGGGAAGTTATCCAGAAGCAAGTTGAGGAAATGCTTGGTGACGACATCGTCCAGCCCTCAAACAGTCCGTGGGCTTCCCCAGTAGTCCTAGTGAAGAAAAAAGACGGAACCCTGAGGTTCTGCGTGGACTACCGCCGGCTGAATGCAGTAACAAAGAAGGACGTCTATCCGCTGCCCCGCATCGACGACACCCTGGACCGGCTGCGCCACGCCCGATACTTTTCGTCGATGGACTTGAAGAGCGGGTACTGGCAGATTGAGGTGGACGAACGAGATCGTGAGAAGACGGCATTCGTCACACCGGATGGACTGTATGAATTTAAAGTGATGCCGTTCGGGCTGTGCACAGCGCCGGCAACCTTCCAGCGTGTTATGGACACCGTCCTTTCCGGCTTGAAATGGCAGAGCTGTCTCGTCTACCTCGACGACGTTGTCGTGTTCGCAACCGAATTCGACGAGCACCTCAGACGACTGCGAGCCGTGCTACAGGCCTTCAAATCTGCTGGGCTGACACTCAAGCCTTCGAAGTGCCGGTTCGCCTATGGAGAGCTGAAATTCTTGGGCCACGTCGTGAGTGCTCAGGGTGTAAGCCCTGATCCTGCAAAGACGTCCGCTGTCGCCGAATTCCCCAAGCCATCGGACAAGAAGGCCGTCCGAAGATTCCTTGGGCTGTGCGCCTACTACAGACGTTTCGTGCGTGACTTTGCACAGATTTCTTCACCGCTGACGCATCTGACGAAGGACGACGTGCAGTTCCAGTGGGGAGAAGAGCAAGAACAAGCGTTCGACGAACTCAAGCGAAGGCTGCAGTCGCCCCCTATCCTCGGACATTTTGATCAGTCGGCGGAGACAGAAATACACACGGACGCCAGCAATACCGGTCTCGGTGCGGTGCTCGTTCAGCGACAAGAAGGGGCAGAGAGAGTAATTGCTTACGCAAGCCGGGCGCTGTCTAAGGCAGAACAAAATTATTCAACGACCGACAAAGAATGTCTTGCTGTCGTCTGGGCGATAACCAAGTTCCGTCCGTACTTGTACGGTATCCCGTTCCGCGTGGTCACAGACCACCACGCCCTCTGCTGGCCTCGCAAACCTCAAGGACCCGTCAGGGCGCCTGCTCACTGGAGTCTGCGACCGCAAGAATTCGACGTAACCATTGCGTACAAGTCTGCGCAGCATAATGACGCCGACTGCTTGTCTGAGGGCCCCAGTCAGATCTCCTCCTGACAGCACTCGACGACGACGGTGACGCTCGTTTTCTCGGAGCAGTTGCAGATATTGACATGGAGGCTTCAACGAGCCGACCCGGAGCTTCGCGCCGTGATCGACCACCTCGAAGGTCAAGGAAGTTCCGTTCCGCGAGTCCTGGCCCGAGACTTGTCAAGCTTCGTCCTGCAGGCGAGGTGCTCTTCAAGAAGAACTCGGAACCAGCAACCCTGCCTGGCTGCTGGCTGTGCTGCCAGCCTGCGAGAAGAAATCTTTCAAGCATGCCACGACGACCCGACGGCTGGACACCTGGCTACACCAGGACGTCTGCCCGGATTCGTGACAAGTACTCTGGCCAAGACTCCCGAAAACCGTCCATCTGGTACACGGTCGTGCCATGAGTGCCAACGACGTAAGAAGCCTCCGACGAAGCCAGTGCAGGGACTCCTGCAGCCGATAGCTGCCTCCACTACGCGCTCTCCAGCAGGTCGGAATGATCTGCTGGGGCCGCTCCCAACATCGACGCAAGGGAACTGGTGGATTATCGTCGCGACCGATCATCATTGCCACAATACGCCGAGACGAAAGCCCTTCCATCGGGAACGGCGGTGGAAGTCACCAAGTTTTCGTCGAGTCCATTGTCTCGACACGGCGCACCTGAAGTGCTGATCCAGATCGAGGGTCATCTTTCCTGGCGCAGCTGACTCAAGAGGTACTGCGCTCAGTACACCAGCCATCGACGGAACACCGCTGTATCACGCAGACCAACGGGCTAACAGAGCGGCTCAATAGGACTATCAGCACATGGATCTCCCATGTACGTCGATGTGGAGCAATAAGACGTAGGCGTTTTGTGCTCCACGTCGATAGCGTTTTGGAACAAATGAGGGTGAATTAAGTAGAGAGAATTTCGTGAACCTGTTAAACAAGTGTTTTTCGAAGCAAACTAGGACTGTCTTTAGGTAATTGAAGAACTCTTCGAAAATTGCGCGTCCAAGTTTAAAATCCAGGAGACGACGACACTGCATATATATGCCTGAACCGTTCCCTGTCGTTGATGTGGCACCGCAATGTGGTCACTGAAGAACACTTCCAACATAGCGCACTCAAGTTTCAAGCGTGTAGCTCCACTTAATTTCACGCTCGTGGTTTCGCCGTTTTAACATCCACCTTGCTTTACTCGTATTATCGCCCGAGAACGTTCCTGGCATAATTTAAAAAAACGCTTTGTTTTAATTGTTTCCAGTATCAGCATTCTCATGTTAATGTTTCTACGTGACGTCATGGTGTCACGTGGCTTCAGAGTGTCACGTGACGTCATGACATCACGTGATTCACGGTGTCACCTGACGTCATTAAGCCTCGTGGCGCCACTGTGCAACGTGGCCTGACATGACAACGTCACGTCATGGTGCCAGCTGACGCCAGGTAACAGGGTACGTTATGCACACCGCGACGTGAGTGTCGTGTCGAGCGGCGTGACGTCAGCGGCGCGACGTCAATGAAAAGGTGATGTCAGCGTTGTGACGTCAACATGGAGAGCTTTCGACAGCGAGAAACTCGGGAAGTGCCTCACTCACCGCTATCGCAGTAAAAAAAACAGCTCGTCCCAACAACGTGCGAAGGCGGTTAACTGGCCTGGATGCATGATTAAGAATGGTGCTGCAGTTCGGGCGGTAGCGTGTGCCACCTAGCATGCAAAAGCTCGACTAGGCTAGGCATGGCTTGGCTAAATGGCGCGACGCCCTCAGAGATCCAATAATGCGCCGGTGCGCTCACTGGTGGCGTTGGCGTTTCCAGAAATGTCGATTAAATCGAATCAATGGGTAATTTTATTATCGCTACTTTGACACACTTTATATTTTTTGCGCGACCTGCACTATATACGTCTAAGCATGCTGTCCGAAACGTGCTCATGCAGGAAAAGGGCTGAAAAGTTCCCGTAAGTCTGCACAAAACTAGACAGGAACAGTTCGAAGAAACGCACACACCACGCCCTGTTTGTTACATCTGAGTTTAGTCAGAGAACACGAACCACCACATTAGCATCATGAACCAATCACTTCACGCGAACTTACACATGACCTGTCCATCCTCTCTTTTGTGCGGTTTTTATTTCGCCATACATCATCAACACGCCCAAGTTTTAACTATTTTACGCATTAGCGGTAATATACAGCAGTTAAAAAAATTTTTGAGGTAGAGATCACTCTAGAGTTATACACATGGGAACGTGTTCAAAGCTGTAAAAATGTCACTCTCGAGGGCGGGTATAGATCCGCGATAAGCCAGACGTTTGGGGACATATATAACGAGAATACAAAGCACGAGAGGGATTTTTGTGCCCTGTGTAAAACTCACTAAATGTGTGTTGCATCACCTTCTGCCTGGAAAGGTAACGAATATATTTACCTCACAGCATCAACTTCTTTATTAATATTTTTGTCTGTTTGCTACTCATGCAACTAATTTAACATTGCATTTCCTGGTTCTTTAAATAGCAGCATTATGAATTATTTTTGTATTCATTTCACATTGTAGTCATTTACATACGAGTATAAGCAAAAAAGCAAAGTACACATAATTAAAAATACGACGAAACCCAATCTGTGCCAAAGCATGTAGCGAAGTACATATTCAGACATGTTGCCTTTTATTATTATTTTTCTTTTAATACTAAATTGCATGTATTGTTTTAAAGGCTTAAAACTTTTAAAAAATAGCGTCTTTCTTGAAGTGTTTGTAGTGAGACTCGTAGTAATCGTCGTCGTCGATCACTTCACTGTGGAGCCCAAGAAAGACTCTTGAAAAGACTTCCACAACTGTGGCACTGAAAAAAAAAGAAAAAGGAAACAACGGAGGCTTCGTTAATAAATAGAAAATAAATAAAGGTGTCAACAAATATAGTATAGTAATAAGCGAATATTTTAGTAGTAACTTTTTATTACTCTCTCTTTTTCTAAAATGTAAACAAATGTTAATCCCTGTAGTTTTCCCCCACATCACGTGCCACACCCTTTTCGTATTACATTGCTAACACTCAAGTAACAGCCTGCTCATCTAATAAGTATCTGGGGCTCATCTCCCCTATGACATAGAATGAACTACTTATATGACCTCGGTTATTGCTGATGGTAATCGTACTTTCTGATATTTGCGCCGAAACCTCAAACTTGATACACCCTCCGTAAAACCTCCAGCGTATACTACACTTATAAAATCCAAGTTAGAATATGCCTAACTTATATAATCTCCAAGACAGTCATACCTCGCAAATCAACTAGAATCTATTTAAAACAGAGCCCATTGTTTTATTCATAATAAATGCTCAACATATACCAGCATATCAGAATTATGCCAATCAGCTAACCTTCATTCACTTTCCCTTCACAGTCGAGAGACAAGGCTTTCTTTCCTTCATAATTTTTTTAATCACAATACTTAACTCAGAAAAACATTACTATCACATCTCCACCGTGTTTCCCCGTTTAAGTCACCCCTGTAAATTACGTTCAGTTAAATCAGCTGTTTCTCACCAGGCTTCTGCACTACCTTTGACTTTTGAGCATCGGAACTCACTACCCCATAGAATCGTTTCAATAATTGATACTACTAAATTTGTTGAATCCAGTACCCTCTTTCTATCTAACCTAGCTAAGTAGCTTACAGTGTTATATTTGTGTTTAATGTTCTACTTTTGTTTTATTGCCTTCCCCTCGTATAAAGCCCGACGGGCCCTCGAGGAAAATAAATGATGATGATGATTATCATGATAATCACTATTACGAAGGGCGTCCCTGTAATTGTTTTGGCTATACCCTCATATTTTCTTTTAAGATTGTAAAAGTGAAGATGCAAACCTAAAAAATGTTGCTCACACTTTTAATGGTTTGAAAATATGGCCAATGCAATGCTTTAAGGCGTTCAAATATGAATCATTAAATAAAGCGCTGAGAATAATATTTAAACCCGCGGACATCGTTACAAAAAAACACATTAAATAGGCAGGTGTACGCCGTTTAGAACGCATTATTTTACTTCTGATTGAAAGTTGAGATTTCAATGAAATGCGTAACACTAATTTTTTGTCTGCGTATGTTTCTAAGAAGCGAGGTTCTCAAGTCAAAGCAGACCATAGAACAAGCCGAACCTACAACGCATAAACTCGCTGTTTCATGCCAAAAAAGATTGCAAAATTAAAATAAAACACTCACATCCCCTTATTATGGGCTTTTTTCGTCTGCCCCATACAAAGCGCCGAGATTGAAGCTTTAGAGAAATCAATACATTGAATAAATACAACCTGAACTTTCTTCCACCAGATAGAGAAAGTAGAGACATATTTTAGAGTGTCATGGCGGCATAGTCAGGAGCAGAGTGTCGAACCGGAACCGAACCGAACCGAAAACCGGAACCGAACCGTTATTTTTAGCCGTACCGGAACTGGAACCGAACCAAAATATTCGCCGCCATCTTGGAACTGAACCGGAACTAAACCGAAAAAAATATAACGGTAACCGGTTCAAAACGGTTCACGGTGATTTTTTTTTATTACAAAATGAGTGTTCGAGAAGTAAAATTGGCAGCTGTATTTCTATGTAGTGATCAAAGTGTCATGTACCGAATTGCAATGTATGAAAAAATGTGAATTTTCGTGGCGCTTTTGTATTGGCACTACGATTAATCATGTGTCACGTGGTCAGGTGACGTCATCATGTCAAAATATGCTGCCAATTAATGTCACGTCACGGGGCCTTGTGACGTAGTCGCGTGACTCACGGCGTCAGATCGACTTAAATTGAGTACGTAATCATAGTCTGTTGCAACTCAAGAAGGTGGGGCGAGGGAAAGGAAGGCCGGGAGGAGGAAGCGGGCGGAGCGCTGGAGAGAGGAGGAGGTTCCCCCTTTCTTCTCCAGCATTCTGTCTGCTTCTTCCTCCCTGGCCTTCCTTACCCTCGCACTACCTTCTTGAGTTGCAACGGACTATGGATATGTGTTAGCGTTGTTGACACAGTGACGTCACATGCCATCACCACTTCTCACCGCGAGTCACGTGCATCGTGACGTACTCCACTGTCATAAGCCCGAGTCAAGTGCTCGGGTTCTTGACAACCAGCATCACCAAACATTCGTGTTGGCTCGTGTTCAATCTAAGATAAGAATAGCTGAACTCTCACACCGGCGGTATACAATTAGCGTCAGATCACATCGCCGCTTGTTCTAATAGCGAGTTGAGGAGGGGAAAGCTATTTCTTTCCTTTATTTTTTCTGAATCTGCCATTGAGCGGAGAGAAAACCCAGCAGGGTGTTTTTCAAGCTATCAACGTCCGGGATAAGTTCATAGTGGTATTTGCTGAAAGTACAAAAATTTTTGCATGAACAATTGAGGGGCTACATGCAATAGTGGTACAAGTGCTAATGCAGAGCTCGCCAAAAAGTCGCTCAATAATTTTATCTGTGCCTGTCAATGTCAATATAGCGTTTAAACTTCTCGAATATATAAGTGCACAGTGTTGCCTACCACCGAAAGTAGAGTGCCACATGTATAAGCGTAACCTCTGGGACCGTGAATATCACGAATGGTACAAGTGTACTTTTACCATTATTGCACGTAGCCCCTCAATTTTACATGTACACATCATTGAGGCAGCCAAACATGTTTTTGTGGTTGCTGAGACTGTCCCATGAAAGTTGACCCCAGAATAGAGGAATTCAAAGGACTAAATATGGCTTATTCATCTGACGATAAATGAAACTACAAATGTGTAAGGCAGGGATACCTGGTAAGATTCTAGTAGCCTTAGAGGCAGCCGTTCAAACTCTCGCAGTTTTGTTTAAACTTCACAATTTTGGGCGCAAAATAAAAGAAATGAAGGATTACTGTTAACAAGTGACACAAATATAATTGTCGAATTGGAACCCCCAAACGGAGGAGGGAGTCCTTCAAAAATAAAAAGCAATCTCTGGAGGAGCATCGTAAAATAAACAAAAAGGTAGGGGGAGTTTTAAAAACATACTGTGTTGTAAAGTTCCTCTGCTCCGCATCTTGGGCGCAGACCGACCAGACAGCGTGATCCCGCAAAACTACTTCGTTTGCAAAATCACTCCTGTCAGAAAGCGCGTTTTCCTGGTGCCAGACGCCATTCCTCACGACGCTGCACCAAGAAAGAATAACTTTTGTTTCTGAATACATGTGTTTCACTGTGCGCGAACCTTCTGCAGCGTGCATTGTGCACCACGGGATTTGATTTTCTCAGCAAAAAGACATCTCTGACCACTAGCATTTGGTGGGATAATGTCACGTGCAAACCATGTTAAATAGCTCAGTTTTTCTGGTTAAATAAAAGTGTTCTCAACAAAATACTCGGTTTCACTTTAAATTTGAGCGTAGCAGAAGCTAAAAGAGCGAGCGCTGGGCTTTCATCGTCCTTGCTGCACGCGCGCTCCTGCAGTGCAAGCGCTGATCAGGAAAACATTCTCGCGCTTGTAGCATCGGCTGCGTCTGGAAAACAAAGAGTTTCTGGCTATTTCTTTTTTTATTTGCATCGCGTTCGCTCTGTTCGCTCTAATTAGCGAGAGACTCTAGCAACACATTAAACATAAAATAAAGAAATAAAGTCTGAGATATTTTTAGCATAATAGGCGAATTAAGTTCAAAATTTGGAGCACATTTCCTTTTGTTGATGACGTACTTGGTCCGAACCAATAGAGAACCTAAACGACAAGAGCGTGCAACAACTATGCGCGATCTTCCCAAATGTTGGAAATTAACATCCAGTTATGAAGATGTGAACGCTCCACCAATTTATGGGTGTTCCAAGCAAAACTTTGAGTGAGAGTCACGTGCTTGAAGTGATCAGAAGGGGTCAGTTGCGCCTATTCAGCCAGTCCTTCCTCTAGAATTCTATGTCGTCATTATCTGACGCTCTAGACCAATGTCGTCACTGAACGCTCGTGTATGACGCTGATACGCACGCCTTTTCGAATCAGCTTTTGTTTTCTTCGTCCTTTGGAGTGCCCCTTTAAGCTAAAACAATGTATAGCAAAAGGTGTGTCCAAATTGTAAAGTTAGGCAGTATGTATAGCAGTCTCGCGATGATATGCGGCAGCTTAATAAATGTTAGAGCGCGCATGACTGATAAAGCGTTGTAAAAAGAGAACCCCAAAACAAGAACACGTAAAACCGAATATAACTTTAGCCTCTCGAGAATGTATTCCGCAAAACTTTCGGAGCTCGCGCAATCCGATGTCCAAATGTCATTATAATTATAAATATATTGTCTGTTCTTCGCGATATTTATGTGTAATTAGGAACATTATCGCACGCATCTCTATCAGAGAAATACGGACCATAACCAACGAAGTCCTGAACAGTTAGAGTCCGCCGTTTCAAAACCGGTTCGGTATTTTAATTAGGGGAGAGTATTTGCACGTGAAGAGCTGCAGCTTCTTCCATCTGCGGTGTGTCGTTTGCTTCGTTCACTTTTAATGCGAAAGCATTAACTGTCCCATGAATCGAACCAACGTCATCAGCTTTGAAGCCGCGCCAAATGGCGTCTTCCCCCGTCCCAATGTCGCGTGTTGCAGTAATCTGATGGATAGGCTCCCATTGGCCGGCACGCGTCATCAAGGAACGAGGCTCCCATTGGCTCTCGTGCGGCGTAGTTCCAAAAACCAAAAAACGCCACCAGAAAAGCCCTCTCTTTGGCGGCGCAGCGCGCGCAGCGGCCCGGCCGCCGGTAAGAGGTGCGGCGGTGCGGGGCCTCATAGAGAAATATAGTACTACGTAAAGAGCGGACACTTCCATAGGCCCCAGCGGCCCAATTCAGCGTCAGCGAGCGCACCCAGCGGCCAGTATAGTCCCTAGTTGAGTGTTGAATGGATGGATACACGCAGTAACCGCTGGCCAGATGAATGAATGGATTCAAGGCGAATTCTGGCATATTTTTGTATCGGGCAGTAGCATGCGCCCTCTAGTTTAACGAGTCAGTGTTATTGTAACTAGCATGGTTTTTGTTTAAAATAGAATTGTTTTATAAGCATACCTTAATTGTACTGCAGAAGAAAAGTCATCCAGCGCTACATATAATTCAAACTGACCGCACACCGAAAAGGATATTTTCACATTTGTGCTAACTCTCTTGAAGGGACGACATGGGACGACACCAGGGATTGACACACAAAAGTATTTATTTTTGTAACTATGACAAGCAAAACAAACATCAACTCTGAAGGCAAGGAGTGATGTATGTTATTCATACATTACAAAAATAACAATACACATGCAAAATGTATGAATAACGCGTCAACAGTTGTACACTGGAAAAAAAGTACTGTATTACAGCGAGACTTACAGCGACAAATGCAATATGATGGAGGGCATTTAAAAAAATTACCGTCCAAGTTCCATGAAAGGCGCTTGCACATATGACCATGTGCTGAAAGGCGCTTGCACATATGACTGGCCCAGTGGCTTCTAAATTCAGTGACCGAATGCAAATGTCCGTCAACAAAGAAACTACAGTCACAATACTTCTTACATATACCGTATACCATGACCGCAACGGAAGAATGACTTGAAACCCGCACGAGACAACAAGCCGCAGAACCAACTCAACCCACACAACGAGGCAAGAGACACAGACCAAGCAGCCGAAGTATCCGCCCTCCGTTTGCCCTCCGTCGAGTCCACGACTCCGAAGCCAACCGTCGTGCCGCAGCCATAGCCACAGCCGTTGAAGTCGTTTTTGAAAGTTTTCAAAGTTCGTAATAATTTTAAAAGTTTACTCTATACAATGAAGTTATTTATTAATATTATATATCTGACAAAAGTTCAAAATAAGTGGCACTGTTGCGCCTACTAACGGCCAGTAGAGTCCCTAACTCCTGGGCCGCGAAACGGCTTGAGTGGCCACTCTTTACGTAGTACTATATTTCTCTTTGCGGGCGTGGCCGCACGGCCCGCTCGGGCAAACTCCGAAGAGGGTTGCGCGGCCGAGCTCAGCGTGGTGAGACCATTTCATGAAAGCGCGCGCTCGGTCGTCGGCCAACAAACGGGGCCGTCCACGCCACTACGTAGCAGACGAACTAAAGGAGCAGAAGAACGGCATTCATGATTTTGTTTTCAAAACTCATAAGAAGGGCTTAGGTGCCCTCGGACTTGTTTGTTCTTCAAATGCCCTAGTTTGTTGACATACGCCGATGGTTAAGTGGCTGTCGACCTATTGAGCCCGACCTATTGAAACGTCGGGCTCCTAAATGTTTAGGTCTTGGTTGGTGAAGGTCTGTATTTCTCAAAATTTTGACCCAACCAGATGGAGTTCCGTCGAACGTGTTTACGTTTAAAACCTGCAAAGCTCTATACATTTATTTTTGCAGTAAGGCGTCCTGTATGGGATTATTTAGAGGAGTAACATTTATTATATCTCTCTTTCTGCACATTTCGCGTATTTGCCTTCAGATCTATAATGTGATCATAGAGTATTTTGGCGTAGCCCCCCGACCCGGTGTTTCACACTGCCGAACAGCGAACAAAAACGCGCGTTCCGCTGACTCTACAGATGGCGTATTTTCCAGTATCGTCCTCCCGTGTCGGTCTCAAGCGGTTATGTGAACTTCGTACAGTAAAATTTATTGATGACAATAAAAAAAATATTTTATTGCTGTTTGAAGACTTGACAACATAAATAAAAGGCAGATCACCTTAAAGATATACATCATAAGTAAATGCACCCCCAAATTATCTGAAATATGCTCTGCAAATCATTTCCGGCGTTTTTATCCCCGATAAACATGTCTATAAGTGATTTGGGAGATCCTTAAAGAACTGTTTCATTATGAAGCTGATTTAGAAAACATGTGTTCCTGACACATATTCAACTTCTCAAACATATAGATGTATGTTGCTCCTTTATGGGATGAACAAGAGTTTTATGTGTCTGTGGGCTGGACGAAAACAAAGTACACAGTGGCGCTTGGCGGAACTATGACGATTGCGCACGCAGACCGTCAGAAAGTGACCAGTTAAGTAGCTGTAATTTCGAGCAGAGTATGAAATACTACTTTGTTTTATTTAAAAAAAATATAAAAGATAGCAAGGGTGATGTTTATTTGCAAATTGAATTGACCGGCATCTTGACAAGAACAAACCTCAAACGCCAAGCAATGTCGAAAATGTTCACTTCGGTACGTGCTATTTTAGGCCAGATCCGATCTCGGTACTATACTTCGTTTCACCTTATGTCCGAGCGCGGACGATGTTATGAGCCGAAGCGCCAATCAAACAGCGCAAAAAGCGCAGCGTCATGGCGTGCTCTCTGCGCTTGATAGGACTAGCCGGCGGAGGAGCAGTGCACGAGAGACGGCAGAGAGACGGCGAATACCGGCTGGTCCTATCAACTGCAGAGAGCACGCCATGACGTTGTGCCTCTTTCGCTGTTTGATTGGCCCTTCGGCTCGTAACATGGGCCGCGCTCGGACCCAAGCTGAAACGAAGTATAGGGTTACTTTTTTTTGCATGAATTTGACTGCGTCACTGTGCTGAGTGCAAACAATATTGGTCAGGAAAGCAAGCGTTCTGATTGCCGCTCAGTGTTTCTGTAAAAGGTAGACTGAAAAGAATTTGCCCTAAAACTTTCCTGGCATTTTGAATATATTATTGCTTTTAGCTCAGTTGCATCGTCATCATATATATTGTAAAACGTGTTTTGTAAACTAGATTTAGGGGTATATTTGGCGAGAATGTTCCCATTTCATGATTTTATGAACTCTAATTAATTCCTAAGTTCAAGAGCAAAGCAAGATTTGACGTTTAATACTGCGACGCAAAGTTGTAGCATTAACGGGTATTTTAGGCGACCTACCAAACTGATAACCTATAAATTCAAATAAAATATATGCGACTGTGGTAAAAAAAGAAATTGATGTGGAGTCATATATGTTAATCTAGCTTTTCTCTTACTGTTTCATTGAAATTAAAATAACGCAATTTTGTGATTCTACGAATGATAAAAAGCTATATAGATACTCGTTTCACTGTTGAAATACTGCCTATTGACAAAAAAACGCAGAAAATATAGTCTCAATTTTGCGGTTCAAACCGGTTCGAACCGGTTCAAATCGGTTCGAACCGTTATTTTTTGCTCCCCGGAACTCAACCGGAGCTGAACCGAAAGCCGTGAACCCGAACCGGAACCGAACCGATAAACATTTCGGTTCGACACCCTGGTCAGGAGGCAAAACTTCCACAACTAAAAACACTATTGTCATTATCGGTTGGTGATTCTTAGTAAAATATTATTCTCTTAAAATATGGATACTACGAGAAGTGACAATCCACCAGATCCCGGTAGCAGTGTAGATGTGAACAATAAAAATACTGATATATTTAACAATAATTGTCTGTTTCCTTGTTGCCCTCATACAACCATTTCGTTTCAATGTTGTGGCGTATCTACCCAAGCTAGAAAAGGACCAAAAGATCGAAAATCTACAAGTGACTGCTTGACCTGCTGACTGTACAATCCACTCGTAATTTGGCGCATAAAAACTTATTCACAAAAAAAAACGCCCGAAAGGTGAAGCACAGTGCTGAATTAAATTTTAATGTGGGTTACAGCTGACTCTTCTATTTCATGTCAAGTGATTGAACTGATACAATCAGTTGAATATAATAAGATTAAGTAAAACTTATCCTTTCTTAATCGTATACATCTTGCCGCTGGTAGCCTTGATAGGCAAGCGATGTACTAAAACAGCTAAAATCGTCGTAGATGTGCACACAATATCTTGAGGAGTTAATTGTCGTTTCGAGATCTTGAAAGTGATCACTTAAAGTATCCTGAGTCGAAAAGAGGATGAGAGAGATAGTTACCAAAGAAAGGTTAATCTCTCAGTCAACAAACTTCAATTCAGACACATTCCTAGTACTTTTCTATATTTCGTTCTAGCTTAAGTTGAGACGCAACCGGCGCTACAAGTTAATGGGTCAAATCAAGCGCAGCTTCAGAAGCGCAAGTCATGGGGGTTTTTGCTTATAATTGGTTCAGCGATGATAGAACACGTAAAGAAATATGGCGAACACCATGAGGCTGTCTGATTGGTCCCATAGGCTCGTAGCGTCGGCTGCGTCAAGACTTGAGGTGAAACGAAGCACAGATAGGTTCTTGGGAAAGATGCCGTTGACTTATCAGTCTCGATAACACCAACGCTAAATTATCACACCGCAGCCAATCAGATTGTGGCATCGGCCGATAAAAACGCGGAAGAACGAATAACGGAAGCAGAAACCGTGAAGATAATGTGCCACACCCTGAGTTTTGTAATATTTGTCACCATAGTATGAGCGAAACGTCACACTGAGAACGACAATTTCGGTGGACGTGCGAGGCTCCTTGCAACGGTTTTCTAAAATTTCTCGGCAGACATTCTTAGTTATGAAATATCCAAGTGATTATCAGAATGTCGTTTAACACAGAAACACTCTCTTTCTATCATACCAAAAGAGAATGGTGGGGAGAAATGCAATTTCAACTTGTTTTCAGCGGTCTTTCGAATTCACTACCGGTCTCAGATGATGACGCATTACTTCGGGTAAATGATTGTTTGACGGTAGTTGCTCCAAAAACGCGTAGGTATAACTCGCTTCGACACAATGTACAAATGAATTCGCCATTTTTTTTAGGCTGCCTCTGAGTGTATATTTTAAGCTATGCAGTCATGTCTCGTTAATATGGACACCATTAATATAGATATCCCACTATAAGGACACCACTTTTGGGGACAAACTGGGAAAATATATGCATTTTTGTCTCCTTATTACGGACAACTCACATTATGGACGATTTCTGGGGGGAACGGAGGCGTCCATATTAACGAGACATCACTGTATTTGGTTTGAAGAGCGAAAGTCGGGATTTTCTATGTTGCAAATGCGAAACAAACAAGAAATGCAACTGTGCGCGAGCTAAAAAAAAAGAAAACCTATATGCCAATCGACTTTCTCGTTCTTCATTAAAACGCGCCAACGTATTTCGTAACTTCTATTTCTGCAAACACGCAGGTAATTAAACTTAGAGAGCTCTTCAATAAATAGACAAGCATTTTCAGTTTTTCTTTTTTTCATTCACCGGCTTGCGTTTTTTTTTCTGCTATTTTTTTTTGTTTGTTTGAAAGTAGCGTGGACATCAGTCTACAGCAAAAATAGTCGTTTGTTCTTGAGAAAGACTCCAAGAAAGTATTTTATTTTCCCATTTTCGTTTTACGACCGTCACTCCCGCAGATGCATTTATACGCGGTAATATGAGACCCTTATTACAAAACCCTTATAGAGTGTCAAATTCCTTCGGCAAGAGGCAAGACAAAAATTGAAATTTTGACATCTCCGCGCGCCAATGGGAATATCAAATATTTTATTTTTTATTATTTATTTGATCGATAGATTACTCAGATGAGCTAGTATTGTTGCCCACTAATGACAATTTAGTTTTAGCGGGAAAGAGGCGCATCTTTCTTTTTCCACCAAAGCGCCAAGAACGACCCGCGCCTTTATTGGTCTTAACTTCGTCGTGGTTGTATTCTGCACTTCGTACTCTTTAAATTATGAACAAACTAGACAAATTAACCGCATTGTTGAGAAACCTAATCCCGGAATTCGAACAATATAGAACTACATGTTTCATTTGTTCTCATCAAGTTATTATAATGTACGCTAGAGGTTCAAGTGGCGCTAGTTTCATTAGGACCTTCTGTTTCAAACTGAAGCAAACAACAACCAGTCCGGTTTCGCAGTGCTCCTGTGCATTCCTATGGAAAAACAAGCGTGCATTTTGTCTCTTCGCCTGAGAGTAACAGGATTACCTTTATTACTTGGGTCGTAGCGAATAATAGGTGACGTTATTAACATTATGAAAGCATAATTGCTTTATAGTTACAATATTTTTACAATCAATAAGATATGTTTAACTTCCCAGTATTTCAGGCCCAATCATAATATCTACAGCAGGTGTGTAAAGACAAAGCGACGTATCTAAGCAAGAATAACAGTTGAAAAAAATGGTAGGGCTTGTTCAAGGAGCGCTAATATCCTGATGACGCTAATATTGATAATCACTGAGATGTACATGCTGCTAAAATGACCACCATTTACAGGCGGTTAAAAGGAGTAGAAGTACGCGGTCTATAAAATGTGTTCCTCTTTTTTGTATTGTGCTCAATTTATTGGACCGTGAAAGATTTCCGGTTTTTCCCCATTTTAAAAGTTTTCGCGCATGCATATATGTTTTTGAACGCTAGAACAAACTTACCTTTAAAGCCATGCAAGAGCAGAGTGAGTAAAACGAATGTTATTTATGGCAGAGTCTGTTAGGTACGTACTGATCTAGAGTTAGGTAAACCCCCCTGCAGAAAAGCGCCCATGCCGTGTTCGTGCTAACAATGTCGGAAAGAGTACGTTAATGCATGTATGAATCTACTTTCACACTATATATAGACATTAATAAAACGAATCAACTCTAACTGATCATTATTTTATCTACACGACTGAGAAATGCTCCAGGCTATCTATTACAAAAGTAAATGCTTCGTAATATTCGCTTTCATAATCAAACGCAGAAGGAAATTTACCACACTTTTCAGGTGGAGATGCGTTGCCGGACGTCAATTTTAGACTGGTTGCCGTCTGCTACACTTAAAGCCGCACACAAGCGACAGCCGAACCTCTAGCATACATTATAATCCTCATCATCATCATCAACGTCATTTGCTTTCCTTGAGGACCTGGGGGCTCATTATCCAAGGGGGGGGGGGGGGACATAGAACCAAAAGTAGGAGAGCAAACTCGAATATAACAGTGTAAGCTATGTTACATTGAAACTACGTTGTGAGGTAGTGAGTTCAAACCCGGGATAGCCAAAGGTAGTGTGAAAATCTAATGAGAAACAATTATGGTTGAATTGGACACAATTCGCATGGGTGACCTAAACGAGGGAAAATACGGTGGGGAGGTTGTAGTAGTGATCCTCTGAAATGAATATTCCGATATAAAAATTACATGAACGAGAGAAAGTCGTGATACTTGGCGGCGAGGGGCAAGTGAATGAAGGTTAGCTGATTAGCATAATCGTGCTATGCTGGTATCTGTTCAGTAATTATTATTAATAAAGCGAAGGGCTCTGTTTTGTGATTTTGAATGATTTGTGAGGTTTGTGAGGAGACCATATACGTAGATGAGGCATATTCTTACTTGGCTACTATGAGAATAGTATACGCTAGTCGTTTTACGGAGGGTGTAGCAAGATAAGGTTTCCACGAAAATATCCGAAAGCACGGTTGGTAAAAGCAATAACAGATGTTATGTGGATGATAGGTCAGAGCTGAGATGAAAACCCAGGGATTTATAAGACGAGCACGCTGTAACTTTATAATAACTCTATACTGTTCTCAACGCGGGCCTTGGATGACATGGCTTGTATGCCTAGCTTGCGTTGACGTCACTTTATCACATTCAATGAATGAAAGGGTACGTAAGAGCAGAGATTACGCTTCGTTCACGTGGCGCTTCTGGAGACTTGAAAGAGGAGCATACTGAAGTCACGTGCAAGCCTTGTATTGTTTTGTAGCAAAAGTAGCATGGTGGAGAGTAAACATTAATATGATTTCAATAGCATCGATTTGGTCAGGATTACATAAATCAAACACTTTCCTCCCGAAATATCCGGGAAGTATTTTTCTATTTATATGTTATGCATTCATGAATATTTATGTTATATTCTCTAAACATTTCTAGTGGCATTCTTGAAGCGTATCTAGTGACAACATTCCCCCTTTTCTAACTGAAGTGATCTAAATCATACAAGTTTGACAAACAAATTAAATTTGATCTAAATAAAAATAATTCAAACATTGTTTTCTTATTTTTTTAGATAATGAGTTTCTGTTACACTGAAGCGTATAGTGAACTTCACTGAGCGTTGTCGTCCGAATGAACTTTCACTATAAATAGTGTTTGTCCAACGTGACTCTTCATACGAGTAGATGCTAAAGCAGCCGTGACAAAGAATTAATTAAAGCTCTCACTCCAAAAACCGTGCCTTTCATCGCAGGGAAATTTAACTAATGACTAGTCGAACAATCTTGTTGACTCTCTAAATAAGCTGTCCGCAAAAGCAAGCGGGCCTAATCTCTACGATGAAATCGAGGTGCATAGAACGCGAGGTGGGATTTTCTTTAGGATTGGAGTGGTGTTATTTATTATTTGTGTTTTTATTTTCTCTTTTTCCTTCGAGTTCAAGAGGCGGACAGTGGCCCAATTTATTTTAATAGTATCAAGCGAGCATCGATTACGGGGCCGGCCAGTTTCTTCAGGGGTGCGCTGCCGTCGATGTCGAGAAGCGCTCCGATTGCAAACCGAAACTTAAAAACCCGTCCAAATTGTGCGGTTTTTCAGAAAGCCGTAAAATATTGCGCGTGCCTTCTATCGTGCTGCAATTTGTTGATATAGTGTTTTCCGATGACCGCTCAGCAAGATTCTAATTGAAACCATGCCCTTAAACTCAATATTTAAAAAATAAATTACGTGAAAATAATTAACAGCTTAATTAGCCCGAACTTTAATATTATTTTTTTTAAATAGGACCCTTGCCTAGGACCAAAAGGACACAAGTCTTTTTTTGGTGCGATGCGTAGTTTTCGCAATATCGATGTTGTCCGCCTTCCGTGAAACACCCTGGATAAATCATTATGAAAATGACTCCCGAAATGCAGATTTAGGAAGAAGAAAAAATCAAACACGTGACCGCGGAAAGTCCTACCGAACATAATTCTCCGCACTCGTTCGCTTCGGTGACCAATTCCTTGAGAACATAAAGTCTGCCAAACTTGCTGCTTCCGCCTATTTAATAGAAAATTTTCATTTGTTTTATAAAGATTAAAAAATCAACCGCCAAGGTGCGCCAAAGTTAAGATACAAACAACGTTATAAGTTAACTTCCTTCTTGCTCAGCATGTCGCCGGTAGGACGAATTTGCTTTTATGGCCATTGGTGTCAGTACGATTGGGTTCAAAAAATTATTCGAGCACGTCTGGGTATCACCCAAGACAGGTAGTGTGTATCGTTGTGCAGGGCGAACACGAGACAGAACGAGTGACACCTTTGTTAAAACATCTGCTGTAGTGTTCCCCTGTAGGTAACAAGCAACTGCTCTGTCCATGATATTTGTGAATATTAAAAAGTTCAAACAATATTTGGAAGTACTCAACTATGTCACGTAAAATTTGAGCCTGAGCACCCCTTCATGATACCACCTATCAGCCCCTGCTCACCTCAAAACCCCTCCCCCCCCATACTCAAATGTGACTCGTGTATACGTTTAGTCGTCAGAACTCAGAAGGAACTAAAATTTGTTAAAATTTACAAAGTTCCTCAGTTAACTCTTTGCCGAAACGACCCAGCAGGCATCAAAACTTTCAGTTCAAAAACGATCGCGCAGCGAAACTCCCCGTACCTAAACATCCTAGAGCTTAGATCCACACCCGCCCCCTCTTCTAGAAATGTGCTAGGACAAAACGTATATTCTTTTCAGATTTGATCATTTGATCTTGGAACTTCGACTTCAAAACACATGCGTCCACATACCGTAAAAACGAATACTACGTACACTACAGAATATTTCGGTACGACCATGCTTCACTTTCAAGTCAAGCTTTTAAATGTTTTCTTTTGTTCCGCGTCGCCTGGGTATAAAGACGTCAAGTTACTTGCCATCAGTTACATAAACCCTCTGTGTTATCAACGCTGACATTCAACATCTATATCATTGATGGTACAAGCTGCGAATTCATTAAGAACAACCAACGACTCGCCAGTCAACTTATTATCTTAGACTTACATTATAAAGTTACGTAACACAACGTAAAGCCGCAATAGTAAATGACATCACCCAACGCACAGCATGTCGCAAGCGTTGTACTTTTCAAGTGGGGTCCGCAGAACGAATTCAAGACATTATTCATAGCTGTCGGTGGACTACCCAACTCTAACTTAATAGATCGATGTACGAGACGAGCAGGAGACATGACGAGAATACTCTGAAAGAAAATAACAGAACAAGGATCGAAACATTAAATATTGGTGTCCTTAATGTGCTACGCGATATTTTCCTTCTTTCTCTGCTCCATTTAAAGCGCAGAAAAAAAACATGAGAGAAAGAAGGATATTTATTTTCTATAGATGTGGAGGGGCATTCAAAGGGTATCAAGGGTGAGAAGAAAACGCCTGAAATCTGCGATGCAAGCATATTACAAGCATATGAAAATGATTTCTAAATCCAACTCCACGTATTTAATTTTCTTTCATTTTGTTTCACATTTCGACCGCAATGCCGCGCTGGCCTTCGCTGCATCCTTAGGCTATAGCTCCGAGCTCCTCTCCGCCACGTGTTCTCCGCTGAGTGTCGTCGCCTCCCTCTGAAGTAGCGAATGGTAGGATAAAATTCCATCTTCCCTGCGACAATTCTTTCGTTTTAAGCACGATGGGCTTTTAACGAAACCCCCAATCCCAAAATTTTGTCGCTCCGTCCGTCCGTGCATTTTCCACTAAATGTAGCGGGGAAACTAGATTGGTGTTTAGGTCACGTGACGTCACTTGATGACACGTGATCTGACGTCACGTGATATATAGGGAAATTAAACTTCCCCGCCAAGGTCGGCGGGAAAATGTTTGTCACGTGACTTGAGGTCACATGACAGATAGACAAATTAATATCCCCGCTAAATTCGCCCGGACATTGATGTCACGTGACCTAAACGCCTTCAGTTTCTCCGCTAAATTAAGCGGGGAAATTGACGTCATGTGACATTTACACCAATTTTCCCCTTAATGTGCCGGGAACATTGTACAAAGGACAAATGTTCTTCACTCACCGAAAAGGACGGTTTAAT
The DNA here is from genome assembly GCA_037355805.1 of Ixodes ricinus. NCBI lineage: Eukaryota > Metazoa > Arthropoda > Arachnida > Ixodida > Ixodidae > Ixodes > Ixodes ricinus. The sequence goes on from JAZHYW010056502.1 coordinate 24,454, forward strand.
AAATGATGTCTTGTAAATAATTCTAACCGATCGCACCTTAGATACTGCATTTCATTTATTATAGTACAATAGAAATAAAGGTCGCTACCATTTCTGTTTTTTTTTCATTATTATTATTATTTGGATGTTTTTTCTTACCCACTGAGGAAAAATAAATTGTGAGCGACAATGTGCGATTTATTTTTCCTGTTCGAAGTTGGTAAGGATACGTTTGACTCATTGTTAAAGAGTTTGTATTGATTCGTTACAACTTCCAATTTTGTTTGTGTTTTGTTTAATACTTTAGCATGGTATTGGCTCCAATTAGCTCTGTAGACAGGACATCTACTGTTTTCTCTTTTCCTACTCTTGAATGGTTCTTTCCTATGACACGGGATGCAATTGCAAAAGAGTGATGAATACGCTCAAGGGAGAGGGGTTGGGATGACTAAAAGATGCGTCAGAGAGAAGTAAAACATTACGATGGACACGAGATCTTAAAATTTAAAATTCTGATTTAGGTCGATACACCACGCGTCGTTAAGATTTAATATCAAGTCACCGTTTCCATCAAAGACCATTTTGACATGTGTACGTGGGTAAAGAAGAAATACTCAAATACCGTGACTCCCCAAGCTACGTGTTCATATTAACCGGCGGACCCTACAAATATATAACCATTGTACTTTATTTTAAGCGCTCAATAGAGTCAAAAAGGGAGAAAAGTTTAAATGGTGAATGGGCTTAAGTTACGAAGGTGCCTCTAGCTACATTTACGGCACTATAGGGGACTAGCAATATGCGCACTCATTCGGGCTTTCCCGATAAAGCAATTACACAAATTAAAGACTCGTTTTAGCAAATTTTGCTGCTCTAGGATGCTGTTGGTGACAGGCGATTGTGCTGAACGTTCGGAAAATGCTTTGAAGTGCGAGCGCCCGGAACGCATTTATATCTAGCATAAAGATCTGCTAGAACTCTCCGATGTAATAAATGTTGCGTCTAAATAAAATGCAGGGTCGTATCTGAACATCAAGTAAAAGAAAAAAAACACTTAAATAAATTACCGTCAAGTGAACCTTGTCACTAGCAGGTATTTCCGAGTGCGGATCAATTTAAAAGTTAATTTCTATTTTTGCTCTTTCGTTCGACCAGTCCGGTAAATGTGGGAAACATTTCGCAAAAAAGAAACAAACAAAGAACAAATCCGCATTTGGAATGAGAACCAAAGGCTTGTGAAAGATTGAACGTTTTATTACAGAGCAAGCTTAAGACACGCGTGCATTAAAGTGTTTTCCTGATACGTTGCTTAGAAAGCGCCAGCTAACTGTACTGAGATTACAGCTACAAGGAAACCCCTGTTACAAGGATTGTGAAGGTCCGCGCTCGAACTGTAAAAGTTGTAGAACAGTTCATGGTGAGACGTGGCCTACAGGCTGCTCAGTAAACCTGAGTAACAGAGGTATTCTGTTTCGGAAGTTTCAAACAACACTTCGTGACACTGTCAGCACGAACACGACTTCGCCGTTTCTTTCTGAACTTACTTCGAGGTTATCACTATTTACCATTAAGGTTAGTACCAAGATCGCACTTTCCACCATTGTGGTAGTTTTGTTGACAGTCCTTCACTACCAAGAGAAAAAAACAGGCGATGGCTCGTTCGTCCTAACAGTGTCGTGGAATGTGCTGTACATGTTCCCCGTTTATATTTCAGTAAGATAGGAATCTTCAATACGCACGGCAAACTTACATTTGTGTGTAGTGATCATTGCCTCTGCATAAATTCCTTCATTTAACTATTACACCTGTACATAGCTCGACGAGCAGGGCAGGATTAGCTCGCTATTTTGCCTAAGCAGGAGTTCACATTCACCTTGAGGTCTCAAAGGAATTGACGCAAGTGTGACTTTTAAACTGCTCCATGCGTTCACAATTTGAGGCACGAGATGCTACCGAAACATAAAATACATCCTTCGTCAGCCTCAATTGATCCCGGCACCCCTCACCTCGTTCACACCAATGCAAACCAAAGATGTCACGTGTATAAAATACTACGTTTGTGCTCATTAAATACGGAAGGTATGCTCAAGTGACGTATCTCCTCTCCAACAAGTCGTTGCATTGTATATTACACTCTTGAGCGTGAAATACAAAGCCCTTTCCTATGAGCAGTTATTTCCTCTTATTTAAGAGCAATTATTAGAGAACATAGAGTGGCTTACTGGAAGCGAACTTCGCCCGTTGTATTGTCCGGCGCCTTCCAATGCAAGATGACGGCGAACTTCTTGTCGCTGGTTTTCTGGGTGGCTGCCGAACAGATGGAGATGGGCTTGACTCTTTCGGACTCCAGGAACTGTCCGTTGTCGTCCAGGCCTCCCTTATTAGCGCTTTCACCGTGAATCCCCGAAATGCATTCGAGTTCGTCACCAGGGTCACTGAAAAAAGTACAGAATTCGACCTAGATGTTTCTTTTTTTGTTTTGATAACACAAAAGCAAACCCCTTAAAGGGGAACTCCGCCGATTTTTCGAGCTACCTAATCCAAAGGCATCATCTGAATGCGGATGGCTTCCTGATTCCGAAATGCTATCTCGTTCTCCCAGATTCACTCTAGTTAATTAAAAAAGTGATATTTTATTTGCTGCCGAAGCCGAAACTTCGTTCTCCCTAGGTTTTCCCCAGTTTTCCCCGCCACCCAAGCGTGACGTCACGGGTGGGCAGCGAGGCGCGCGGCCGGCCATCGGGTACGCTCGCGCCCGCCTTTCTCGCATCTAACAGCGGGAAAACCTGGGCGTTCGTGCTATTTGAAGTTGATAATAATCTTTATTCGCACAAAGTATGACCTTGGCCTACGTGCTGAACTATAAGAAAGAAAGAAAAAATTGGCAGCAATGGAAATTTTGTTAAAACCGTTTTTGCAACTCGGTACGCTCAAGCCGCGGCTCGCTAGTTTCGTGATATCGCTAGTAAATCCGTTCTCTTTTTATTAAAAGATGGCTGGCGAAGAAAGGTCGAAGAGTCGCGCAATACGTTTTTTTACAAATTGCCAAAGCACCACGGAAAATGCTCGGAATGTGGGTACAGGTGCCCCACACGCTCGTATAACCTGAAGGAACGTGCCATTTTGTTTCAGATTTTCTTTAGAAAAGTTACTGTTGCAGGTGCCAGCACGTGTAACCACTCTTATAGCATGAGTATGCTCCCTGGTGCTTAAGTAATTTAGCAAAAGATCTATAGACTATTTCTGAAAAGCGCTTCTGGTCGATGCCATTTTCAGCGTTCGTGCGTGTGGCGCGTACTTTGCTCGCCTTCCAAAGCGACGAACATGTGCGTGCTGGGCTGGGACCTAACACATGTACACTGTGATTCTCATAAATAATGAAATGAATAGAATGGAATTAGCTCCATTCATGTAGATCAGATGGCAGGTTACTGGTCATGAAGATAGTGTTAAAATGACAATTAAAAGAGCTCCGCAACCCAAACATCAAGAGGCAATGGAATGCGTATAAAATGCACAAATACACTGTTCATCGTCAAATAAAGAATATCTGCTTGAAGGTACAATAGTGCGTAAGGTACAGAAATACATAAAAACGTTTAATTCAAAATAATTAAGTTAACAAAAGTTACTAAAGAAAATGTGTACCCGTATTTTTTTTTAACTTTTGGAGTAGAATGCAACGCGTTCGAACACCCATCCACGAGAGCACATGGGAAGGGGGTAATTCTATATAAGATATTTTTTAATTAAGTTTCGATTTAGCACAGTTTCCATCGGCTGTAAATTTGCATGCCTCCCCTCAACGACATTAATATTTTCATGGTTTAAAAAAAAACGTTTCAGCCCTATATACAATTTTTTCCGCAATAGATCATCACTTCTTCTGCAGAGAATATTGCACGCCAACCATTTGACAAACCAGGCAAAGGCTCTATCGTATATTAATGGAGCTCGACACCTGCTTCATAAACCTCTGCAATAGCAGACAGGAATAGCAATAATGTCGAAAGTCATGTCCAAATTCAGACTTGAACTTTGTTTAGACGTTTCACTTCTCGTCTTCAACATAATCGGCCGCGCGAGTGGAACTCCGAGAGTAGCCCGAGCTAGATTCAACGTCTGAAACAGACATAGTGTTTAAAAAAAATAAAAAAATAAAAAAAATCATTGAATTCATTGTGAATCACAAATATGACTGTCTAAAATGTCGACTATAGTGCTATATTGTGTACTATTTTTCTCGATATTATTAGCGCTCTTCTTTGGACGGATTTCGTGGTGGTCACAGCGGCAGCCGGCTTGAGTTTGCGCTTGCCGCTCTTGAAACTGTTCCAGCTGCTGAAGGATACTCAACTCGCAGCACGCGGCTATAGGGTGTATTCACTGGCGGCCATATCCGTGTGCGCTAATGCTGAGGACGTGCTGATGGCTAGCTTCCACAGTTATTTAGCAACGTGCACCCCGCACCATCAAGATTGCCGGTCTGGGCAGCCTATTAATGTGAGCTCGTTCTGAGCATGCGCTATAAACAGTGACCTCAAATATGGCGGCCAGTGAATACGCCCTATAAAGTATTCCGAGCATAAGTGAAAATGTTTCACGTGACACTAGTTCTCTCGGCACACAGCTCGCGCAAAAGCACCCTGACGTGGCCGGCCTCCATTGCTTCCGGGGAACGCTTTTTTTTTTCACCCATGAAAACAAGGGTAAAAAAGAAGCTTTTTCCCGGCACTGTTTCTACACTCTATCGCGGAGCAGAAATTGCTACCCATATTGCAAAGGAACTTTCAACCTTGAAGCCGCGAAAAAATAATCTCGATCGCTGGCGCCCGGAAAGCCACTTCGCGGCTGCCCGAGTCGCTCGTCCGCCTGCCCACCCGTGACGTACGCGGGTAGGGAAAAGTAGGGATTTTTCATTGTTGCCAGTAGAGAGTCGCCTCCTGGAATCATCGCGGCCGGCGTAATTTGAAAATTCAATAACTTCACGAAAAAATTTTATTTTTATACAATAATTTGGTTATCAGTTGAGAAAGGGTTTTTGATGCGGTCTGCAAATTTCCAGCCAAATCGAAGCCTACCGAAAAATCGGCGGAGTTCCCTTTAGCCGGACAATGCTTAAAGTCACTGCTTGTCTTAATAGAAACTGGCCAGACGTTAAGAGGCCGGTAGCCTCTTCTTCAGTATAGTTTTAAAATGATGGAGTGACTTCAACATCTTATAAAAAGATGTCATACAAAAGCGCAAAAAAAGTTAAAAAATGTCCGCGTTTCAGGTCGCGGGCCACGAAACGTCTTGATTCTTTCTGTTCTAACAATAATTCGAGACTTATAGTGTTGACCGGGCTTAGAGGTTTCCTTACTGATTTTATTATCCGAGAGTTTCGCTATACCTAATTTGGACTTAAAGCATGAAATGCTTTCTTAACGAAACGCCTTAGAAGGGATACTTCAACGAAATTTGAAATATTCCCGTCGTGCTCAAAAATAGGTTGAATATGATCCACAATATCCGTAAATGACAATCGCACGTTTGTATTTTGATCCTGGTGGCTGTATTTTTCGTTATAAACGGCCCACTCTGGCAAGCGCTCGGAGAAGGCCCAGCTTAGAGCACGTGACATCCAACGCAATCGTGACGAGCAAAGCTACGGCGAGGCTGACGCCGAGCAGGATGGCCTGAGTCGTTCCAGCCACCGAAGCGGCTGCTTTTGTACGAATTTTGAGTGACGGGTTAATCTTCTATAATCTTGTAGGGGGACAATAGCGACTTCTGCGACACACGAAAGGGATTCTCGGGAAGAGGGGAGTTCCTCCTTCACCCTTACTCTCGTCGTGGCCGGAGGCGAGACAACCTCCGTCACTAGCTGTCAAGGTTCCTAGACGAGCATTACAAACGAGGCGCTAGCGACATCCACCAGGTGCTCTTTGCTAATCGTTTAATTCGTTTTAAAATTCCTTTTCGAGACTTTTTAACAAGATATTGGTATGTTCCATGTGATACTGCTCTTTTGAACAGATATAGACTAAAAAATGAGCGCCAAAATTTCGTTATAATATCCCTTTAATGCCAGAACCTCGTCCGGCCATTCGTCCGTCCGTCTGTCCGTTCATGTTTTGCAGAATTTAGCGAGAATGTTCACGTCGCGTAACCTTGCGTCACGTGACCTATAAGCCAATTCAGTTTCCTCGCTAAATTCAGCGCAGGAGTTGACACCACGCAACCTATACATCAATTAAGTGTCTCCACCAAAACCGGAGTGGTGAAATCAACGTCACGTGACCTATTCATGTATTTAGTATCCCCACAGAATTTAGCGATCAAACTGACGTCAAGTGATCTGACTTCACGCGTATCCCCTCATTTTCTGCCGCAGCATCCGAAGGTCTGGCTTTTGCAAGTGGAAGCTTGCATCAGCGTCTCGAACGTCACATCAAAAGCAATGCGCTTCAGAGATCTGGTGGTTGCCCTTTCATTTAAAGCAGCGTTCGAAGTTTACGATGGGCTTTCGAATCCGCCTGCTGCCGCACCATATGACGCGCTGAAACCTGACATTCCAGAAGGGACGGCAATTTCAGAACAGAAGCGACTGCAGCTGCTGCTTTCAGCAAAAGAACATGGAGATCAACGCCCTACTCAGCTATTCCATCACCTGCAGATCTTACTCGGCGAGCGGGCAGCAACATTAGACGCTACGCTCCTAGATCAGCTCTTATTCAACGTCCTCCTCCTACGGTCCAGATGCTGCTCAGGACCACAACAGACCTGACACTGCATTTGCCACTCCACGCCGACATGATGATGGAGGTTCCATCATCGGATGCTTCTGTGTTCAGCTCTAATCTACGAGCGCCTGCGGGACAGCAAGCTTCAGTCACATCACATAACACCAGTCGAGAGCTGCACCACCCCTGAAAACCAGCGTGAGAAATTTGCCTCATAAAAAAAAGAGAGAAAGAGATAAAAAGATAAATAACTTTAATTGAACAAGCAGGTAGCTCGTTTTTTTCCGAGGCAAGAGGAGCTTTCAGTCCAGGGCTCATATAGATTTTGCTGCGCTCCGGGCGCGTGAGAACAGCTCGCGCTGGTCATGCGTATTCGAACTGGAGAGCGCATCTTCACACTGCTGGGTATTGGGTTGGTGATGAGGCGGGCAGTCTGGATCCTAGGATAGGCCCAAGTGACGTGGTACAGTGTACCTTTTGCGGTGCTTGAGGAACATATGTGAGTAGGATAGACTGCAGGGTATATGGCATGTAAAATACTAAGGGAAATGGGGGAGGTTTTTGTATACAACAGGCTTCATCTTTCAGCATTTTCCCTCATTAGTCTTTTGTGCCGCATGGGAAAGGTGCGGCGACTGAACCGCAAATGCTGGAGTATAGCGCGTGGTAGGTTAGGGGATCGACATAATGATCAGGGACGCGCCTTCCAGCGATGATGGGGACCGGATGATTGGGGCACGGGGTGACAAGTGTGCGCGTTCATTCCTGCTGAGGGAATCATGTCCTAGCGTCCAGATCAGGAATACTGTTGAGAGTTGATCGTGGGGGCAAGTAATTAGGATTCGTTGAGCGAATTTTTAAAGACGACGATCGCCGCTTCCTTTGCCTCAAGTGGGCTGGGATTAGGAACGGATGCGGAGGTTACTTCCTGCATGTCCTCGCCGATCACACCGATAGCATAGCCAGGCGATCCGGGCTTCAAGCGGTATCAATGTATCGGACGTTTCTAGCGTTTCGAAATATACTCTAGAGAGTGCGGGCTCGAGCCTGACGTCTTCCCTGGTGAAATTCGTGGTGCAAGTTTTGGGGTATTTGGGCGAATCGAATTTCGGTGCGACAAGTGACATTAAAGGTCAACTCCGGTCGAAAACGAAACCTAAAATAAATGACTGGTATCGCTTTAGTTGCACGCAAAAGGAACACAGCTGAAATATTACGTCAAAATGTAGCCGCGTACTTCACTAAATTTCGATTATAAAGATGCGACCAGCTGATCTTCAGCGGGTGGCAAGCGGATTAGTTTTTAGCCAAGGAACACTGGCACAGCACCCTCGTTACGTCACGTCGCGGTGAATCGAGCTGCGGCTGATTGGTTGTACCACGTACCCCAGCACCACGTTGACGTCACGTCGCGGCCGTACGGCTGATGATCAGTGTAGCCATCCCTCTAGCAGATAGTTTCTGTTTGGCCTAAACATCCGAAAGCATTCTTTGAGCCGTGAGTTTTGTAGAAATACACACTGTATAAAAAGGCATACCTTGTAATTTGGGGACACTGCTTTAGCTAAAAACAGTCGCAATTCCAAATTCAAAAATATTGACCGGTGTTGCTCTTGAAAGAACCACTGAAAGAAAACAGTTTGTTAACAGTTTAGCTGGGACACATGTGTCAAAAAATAAATTTTTGCGCAAAAAGAAAACCTTTTTAGAGCATTATTGGCGATGCGAGACGCGATTTAGTCGATAGTCGCCTCCTTTCCACTCGTTGTGTCTCTCGGAATTTCGGCGCGTGGAGGAGACGTGGAATGGCTTGGCCATCACGTTGAGGTGGAGAGAGTGTATGACCATCTCGTTGCGGTGAAAAGAGTGTATGACCATTCCGTAACGTCATGGACTTTGCGCGCGGAATTAGGGCAGGACGGTGCAGGATGCCGTCCTGTCCCCACTCGTTTTCAACCTGGCCATGGGAACCTCCCTTTCAAGCTGAACGAGATCAAAGGCATCAGGCGGGCAATATATGTTAATGACTTTACGATATGGCGCAAGAGGAGAAGCAACGCCGAGGTTGAAGAAAGCCTCCAGAAGACGGCGGACGTGGTTGCGGTTTACGCGGAAAGCAGGGGACTCGAGTGCACTCCGGAGAAGTCATAAGTACTCGTGTTCAAGAACGCGTGGGAAAGATCAATCAGTGACGTCAACGTCCAGCTCGGCGACCAGCCAATACCGAAGCACAACGTTGTCCAGAATCCTGGGTCTGAGTATGCCGTAAGGAAGGGGAACAGTCACGATAGACAGACTGGCGTCCCACTTCTGAGCAGGTGGCCGGCATGCTCAGATGAATACGGAACAAGAGACATGGACTCAAGGAGAGGGAAGCCGGACGCCTGGTGCAGGCCTTTGCGGTCTCTCGCATAACGTACGTGACGGCATACCTCTGCCTCACCAAGGTCAACATCGACAGAGTGAACGTCACAATTAGAAAGGCGCACAAGGCCGATCTCGGAGTACCGCCCTTTGCCTCTACCGAATGTCGCCTATAACTGGGCATCCACAACAAGATCGAAGAGTTGATAGAAGCGCTGCTCATCGTGCAGCTGAAACGACTCGACAGGACTAACAACGGCAGGTGGCTGCTGGAAAATCTGAACCTTGCGGTACCTGGCGGAAGCCCACACCACGACTCCTCCGAAGATTTTCCTCCAGAAATTAGGTCCAAGATCAAGACCGGCAGGATGTCCAGAAACATGCACCCCACGAAAGACGCCGAAGGGAAAAGAGCCACGTCCGCAGCCCTAGGACGGACTTGGGACCGTGGAAGCGGCACCCTGTACGTCGACGCCGCCGGACCCCAGGACGGAATCGCCACTTTGGCCGCGAATACGACGAACGATGAGCCGCACGGCATCCGCAAAGACTAATTCTGCCGCCCGCGCCGAGGACGTGGCCATAGCACTGGCCATTGCCTGCAACCCGAGGCCGACGATACTGACCGAACCTTACGAAGCGTGCAAAAACTAACCAACCGCGTCCTCTTGATGGGAGAGTTCTTGCGAGTGAGTGGTGCTGTAGCAACGAGAATGCAGTGATCACTTTCGAGCGCCTCCTCGGGGTTGTACCATTCGACGCTTGCGAGGCGGTTGGTCAATGCCGACTCCTGGGACGTGTCACTTGACACACTGTTACCAATCCTGGTGGGGCAGGCGGGATCCGTGAGGACTGTGAGGCCCCCCCCCCCTCCCCCGTTCTCTCCGCGGGTATAAATGTGGCTACGTTTAAGCCCACGGACAGAACTTGGGGTGCTTTCGGGGTTTGTGGCGAAAGCGACACCCCGTTTCAACTTACGAGTGATAAAAGAAGCACAACAGTAAGCTAGGGTTTGAAAATGTTTTTTCGTACAAAGTGTCATTAAATACGTCGCTGCAGTTTCAATAACGCTGCGCATGTCTCTCCAATAACAACAACAATAAAGAGAGATAAACGGATTTAGATAATATACTGATCAGGTAATGCGCAGCACAATACGATTCTAAAAGAACTGATGATGAGCAATACTCAATATCTAAAAATTCTTAGTTTCTGTCCTGCCTCCACTTCTCAGGTGATGTTAGCAGTTTGACACATAGATGGTGGGTCTATTCGCACTCAAAGTGAATTCAAATACAAGGATCTTCCCCTTCACATGTTCATCCAGATAGAATTTGCACAACCTACCGTTCATGATTTCCCCTTTACGAAAATGATTCTTCGGCTGGCTGAGCGTGTATGTCCCCGAGCGTGCGCCCTTGAACATGGCGGCGCCTCGGTGGCCGGGAACCATTCCCTTGCAGGCAGCCTCCGGTGCGCCCGTCGGCAGCGCCAGGATGGAAACGTCAACGATCATCAGGAGGACCAGAGCCGTGACGACGCGCGACATACCTCGCTCCTTCTTGGCAAAGCCAATAACCTGTAGAATACAGATTTTGCCATCACCGTGTTTCCCTGGAAAGCCTTTGACTGATTTTTCGCAGCACATGCTTTTTTCACAAACTCCGTCCCCGAAATCCGAAAGAGAAACAGCGTCCCTTTACGTCACTCAGTACGAGTGCACTGTTTTAAAGCGAGAGCTGTTCGTAACCCGTTCCTCGGTTTTTCGACGGCGTGAGAGTAAACGAAAAGTTTTCCTGCTAAATTGGGCGGGAAATTTAATATCACGTGACCTCACGTCACGGGACCTACAGAAAAACTCAAGTTTACCGCTAATTTTATACTCCATTTCACGGTAACTTGGCCAGCTGTAGAGGCTGCGACCCCCGCGACCCAAAAAGAGCGTCGGAGCAAGGCGCGTGGCAACACTCCATGGTCGGGGCCACGGAGGCCTCATTACTGCCAACGAAACAACACCGACCGCGACAAAAAGTATATCAAGGCTTCTGTTTCTTTTAGTAGTGTTGCGGTAACTCTTCTGACCGCCACACTACACGACATGGAAGAAAGACGAAGACAAGTTCCTGTTCAACAATACTTGATACATATCAACCCTGATTGCTATCATTTTGTTATACCAATGACTGTGTTTGAAAAATTGTGTGATTATGTTGTTACAAATGCATGTACCACCTACCCCCTCATATAATGCGTCCTCAAAGACGCCCTTGAGGAAAATAAATGAAATGAAATGAAACAACATAGCTTTTGAAGAAGGCTTGAACGAACACAAGCATGAATCCGCCGCTTACGCACAAAACATCGCACAGGGCCCTGACATTAGCACCCGGCAAAGATTCGCGGTTAAGTTGAGCGTATGGTCAAATACTTTACTAGGGGAATAAATCCTACTCCCTTATAAGACAATGGCCTCGGCGCATACAGGTTTCGCGCAGTTTCAATGGCTGGATGACCAGCAACCTTGGGTTTTTTCCGCATTGAATTCGGTAGTAGGAGGCGCCACCTACTGCCATGAAAGTCGATCTTATCAGGCAATCGCCGCCAGTGGCGAAGGGCGCGACGCGAGCCGTTCGGACGATGCAAGTATTTGCTCAATATTTGTTTTAGCTTGTTCTCTGCACACTTTTAGAGCAAAAATATGTTGTTTTTTCCTGGCGCGGCGAGACGTCCAAACTGCCGGGGGATAAACTGGCGCAGTAGGCGCTCCGTGTAATGCAAATGAGCGGAGTAGAATGTAATCCTCCTAGTAAAGCATTTGGTATGGTCATCTCATGAACTGTTCCTAAAGAGCTCACTGCTGTAGGGGACGGCAATATTGCGCCGGTGAATGTTCATCCGAAGTTGGTTGTTTTCGCAGCAGACGACTCTTGGCCAGCAGACGACAGCCGGTTCATCCGGGCCTCGCATTTGGCGCAGTGACACGAACACTCCCTTGACGTAGTGTAACGTGCCTCGCTCCGGCACTCTTATAGTTCGAGCCTTCGCGGGGGCCGTAGCCTCCGCAGTTCGCCAAGTTATTGTCAAACGAATGTTAGCGGAAAAATTGACGTGACGTGACCTATGCACCAAACCAATTTCCCGCTAAATTTGGTAGGAAAATTGAAGTCATGTGACGTGTCGTCATGGGACCGACAAATGCGGGTCCCCCTTAAATTTAGCGGAAAAATTGACGTCACGTGACCTATACATCTATTCAGTTTTCCCGCTAAATTTGGCATGAAAAAACACATCACGACCTTAAAACCATTAATTCATGAACAACGTCTCGACGCAAACTCCACGCAACGTGATTTCAATATCAGATCACCGTATGACGCACGACCGGCGGAATTTCAATCGATCGTCATTGTGATATCGTCAATAAGCAGCACAGCTGTCGCTGTCGAAACGCTACCTGTCGTGTAATCTTCGCGCATTTTTTTTGTCCAAGTTACGGAAAGCGTGAAACGTATTTAAGCGCCAAATTGTCGCAGCGACCGCTGCGACGCGACCGACCAGATAACGTCCTATTGGCGCGCGCCCGAGTAGCCTCAACCGACAGTTTCTTCGCCATCCAGACTGAGCAACCAGAGGGGAAAAAAATAAAAACCAAACCAAGTGTCTGTTCCGAGCACCAGCTCTTCCCGCTCGAAGAGTCTGCTCTGACTTTGACGAACGCTGGCTTCAACAACGCCACAAAGACCTCCCCGTTTCAAAGATTTAATAAAACTGTTATTGCTGCCATTGAGACACGAAACTATAGGGCCCATGACGCAGCAGTGTCCAAGCAACACGAGTAGCGCAAGTTCCAAGTTCTACATACACGTGACGTGCCCAAAATGCAACTTTAATAACTAGTATGTCCCCCATAGTGATGTATGAGAAGCCGGGCCCGCGACAGGCTGCCTTTAGCCACATATCGAGGAGCCATCTGGTGTCGGCACTTGCAACCAAGGCGAGAAGACTTCATCTGGTAGTTGCGAAGCGTGCGGTGTCCACACCTAAATACATTGTGTTCATTTTTTTAAGCAAAAGAGGTTTTTCTTTTTGTTTTTTAACTAAAATATAGACTAATGTGCTTTGTGCAGGGGAGTTATGTGGCCAGAGGGATATAATATAGGGGCTAATTGCCACGATGTCCAATTATTAACTAAAATGTGTTAATTAACTTTTTAATTACTTAAAATTGTAGGACTGGGCAAATGATCGATTAAGCTACCGATTAAAAAATCAATGCTTCAATAGCGATTACGATATTGATCCGGTTAATCGGTAAACTTCTGGCGAACCACAATAAATTCAGAATAAAATACCTTCACCACGCAGACGTAGACGAGTACACCTGTATGAAGGGCAGACTTTAGGTGAAATTTTGTCCAAAAGTAAACTGTAGGGACGAGATTTGTAACTCCGGACAAGTGCAGAAGGTTACACCCAGTGTTGCCAGGTCTACTGATTTATCAGTAGATCTACTGATTTCGTCCCGGGTCTACTGATTCACTGAAAAGAAGGAAAATCTACTGACTTTTTTTTTTTAGTAAACATATTAAAATTTAATATTTGGCCCCTTCAGTTCCCAGGGTCGCCCACCAAAGGAAACTCATATTCTCCCAGAATTAAAAACGAGGCATTGGCTAAATGGCCCAGAAGCCCGTCCTATTCGAGTGACCTAGCCGTCATCTTTCTATAGGAAGTATTCACTGGACGCCATATTTGTGGGTGCTCTTTAAAGCGCATGCTCAGAGCGAGGTCACATTTATAGGCTGCTAAGACCGGCAATCTTGATGGTGTGGAATGCACGCTGAAAAAGAACTGTGGAAGCTCGCCGTCAGCACGCGCTCAGCAGTCGCGCACACAACTATGGCCGCCAGTGAATACTCCCTATTCACCCAGAGCAGGTTCGACGGTGACATCCGTACCAAAGCCATAAATGGGGAGAGTGTGGCCAGTCTATGATCTCGCTGCCGTGAGGGCCCCCTCCCGAGTGAGCCAAATCAGCCTGCGGCGCAGAGCGAGAGGCGTGAGCGCATGCGCGTGAACTCTCGGCTGCTCCCAGCTGAGCGGAGAAAGCTGCCATTTTCATTCATTCGTCCTGTAAAATGCATGGGATCGACATCCAAATTTCGGTTCTTTACTTTTATTTGGCAGGCTCTGGCAAGAAAATTAGAATGTTATTCCTCGGTGGCTTAAAAAGCTAACGAATTAAGTTTCTCCATGTTTTAATGCAAGCTTTGAGTCAGGCGAAAAAGAAATAAGCCCGTAGCAGACGACACGTAGCCTCAACAGTGCTCCACGCCGACAGCGTTGCGTCAAAAACCTTTCACAGCCCAGTAAGGAAAGATGGCAGCTTGCAGAGGAGTTCCATTGGACATGCACGCGCGCACTTGCCGGAACGTCTTGTTTTGGTTTCGTTTCAATAATAGCGATAGGTGGATGTCGCACTTTCGCCCTCATCTGTTGATTCCAAAAGTGGCTCAGTCTCGATTTCAAAGAATAATCTTCAAAATCGCACCACCAGTCAATGGTAATTTAAAAAGAGCAACATTCACGGTGCCATTTTACTTTGAACTGGTCTTGTTTTTTTCATTTTCATTTGTATTTATTTCTATGATATTTGTTACTCTCTACTATTTCTTCAAAGTGTGGTTTAATGGAAGTAGAAAAACATGGCAAAACACAGATTTCGTAGAATCTACTGATTTTTGTTCAAATCTACTGACTTTTTGGGGATCAATCTGCTGACTTTTTTTTCTCCGTCTGGCAACACTGGTTACACCTGTCCCGGCCACTTGAACACTGCGCGAGTGTCCGTTCACGCAGCCGAGACAATTGTGAACAATGAAGAGAGGGCGCTCTTTCCGGAGAATATCAAGGAACCTCCTTGCGTGATGCAGCTAAAGTAATAATCTATCAGTGTGAATGTCTCTCAAATGTTCTCAACTACACATCGAGGTTGATTCATAATAAAAATTCTATATTGAGCAGTCTATCACATATAGCGCAAAGGCAACAGAATGTAACTTTGACTTTAAAAAAAATAGTATGCATACAAATTGACTAAACCGAATAATTAATTAATTCATCGCTCAAGGGTGGCCACAAATCGGGTAATTTTTTTTAATCAATGCCAAGCTCTAGAGATTGACATGAATCCCATTAGGAACTCGTCATCGCAAAACACTAAACCAGCCATTTTTAAAAAGTCTGAGCGTGTGAGAAGCGCAGTAGTTCTCTAAAGGTTTCATTTGTGTAAGAGGCTGTGGTAACAAAACGCGGATGCTAAGACAGAAAAATCGAGCTGACACGTTATCGCATCGGTAGCCTCGCTCCCGCTGCACGAGTGGTAACTCCAGCGCTCCACCGCCCTTCCCACGTGCCAAGTCATTCTGATATTGCCTGATTTCATGGTTTTCGATGACGCTCAGAGAGTTTCTAGTAAGAACCACCGGTTGCTTTTCAAGAATTAAAACTTTAATTAATAAATTTTAGTTAAATTAGCCAACTGACCGTTACGATTATCCCCTATGCTATTGTCCCCTTGGCTGTATAACTCACCTGTACTAAACGCATTAGTGTAGCTTTCGCGGATTTTTTATACAAAACTGTTAAGCTTTCACCGTGTTTCCTGCGCAACGCGCATTGAACTGTCGATTGTTTTTTTTTTATCCTCACTGGCAGCTTAAACAATACAGGGCGTGGCGTGCCCAAATTTCTCATTATGGCTTCGCAGTCAATGACATTGTGGTACTAGTCGATACAAACGCCAAATAACAATCACAGAGTAAATAGCGTGAATATCAAAGGTTCTGCGTTTCTTGAGTTGTCTGTGACTACCGTCTAGGCCACTCCTGCAGTTTACAAATACGTTGCCACCGACTGTAAACTCAAGCTAAAGCAAGCACTCTGGTGATCTGGTTCAAAATAGAGTTGGGACAGAAATGAGAAGGCGATGTGTATCGCCAAACATTTGGAGAGTCATGTTGACTTTTCTTTATTTTGTCCTTATAATAGTGCCACTGTCCATGGCTAAACTGTCTAAAGGCTTCAGAAAGACTCGCGTCCTTGTAAGTATCTCGCAAAGCAGGCGTGCATCCAACCTTGGTGGCCTAATGAAGCCAAGTGACTGAACAAGAAGTAACTTTACATTCGGAACTATCGGTTGTTCACCGACACCGAGCATCACGTTTGTATATGCCCAAATTCCGATGCGTAATTATAGGAAACAAGAACGTACTCCTTGTCTTTTCCTAGGCGTGTTCCATTGATGGTAATTTTTACCCATGTATGTGCTCTCTAAGCACGCTAACGGGAGACATCTGTTCTTAAATACTGAACATACCAGTGAACTAGCTACAGTAATGACGACGTTAAAAGTCCAATGTTGTTATTTAGTCACCAAGCAAACATGAAAACCAGTTTTAATTATTTAAGACCATTAGCTTTGAAACTTGTCTTGAATAGGAGCTGTGCGTCGCTATTTAAAGTTGCATACGAGTAGTGAACGCTTAGACTCTCGGCGAGATGTTTTTCTCAGTTACTCGCAGTCTGGCATCACACTTTGCGTTTAAGAACTTTCGGTCCTTTATTTGAGCAACCTATATTGCTTCGGTTTTACACTACAGCTACTTGTGTCTTAACTTCTTTGGGGCCTTGAGTAAATATCTGACAATCGTATATGCCTTGTTTTCCTTTTCATCGGAACCACAGTCACAGACAGCGTTTTGACAGCCGGGGATGCTACGTAAGAAGAGTTTAACCACCAACGCACAGAACAAAATTATGAACGTATGGCAAACTTTAGGGCTCAACGGCATCTAGAAAATACCTAAAGTACGTGGTTACTTGTCTTAAAAAATTAGAAACACGACCAAACGCAATCTAGAGTGCAAAGTTTACAGAACACTTCTGAGCGGCCTCGGCAACTAATGGGACCGTGCGACAGGAGCCTCAAGGATGATGTTCGACGTTTATGAGTGAACTTCAAGAAGATAAGCAAGATACTTAGCTAATCAACGACTCGCGTATTTTTTTTTTATAGCAACCATTTTTCTATTACGTTTTGCATGGGACAAACAAAATAGCGATAAAAAAGCAATCAGAGACGTAGGCTAGTTCTTTTTTTTATTTGTTTCAGTGAACACTTGCTATAGATGAGATTTAAAAAAAATAAACATGATTTCTTGATAAGCAAGTTTAGCGTGTTCTGTCAATACTACCTAGAAGACGAGGTCTGCTCGTGACGTCGTTGTTAGGGAACTACCGACCCGCCCTAAGCGCCAAACACGCCGAAGTTCGACGAAACTCACCGCAAAGCGGCAGGCACCTCCGTTGTGGTATGGTGCCTGGAACGCGTCACCGCCTGATGTGCTTACCGCGCCCAAAAAGTGGTCCCTCGATTTCAGCCTGATGACGTCATACAAGTGCCATGCTGTCGCCGGTCGCGATCCTGACGGCGTCCCAACAGCGGTGGTGCATGTGACAGACGCCTGTTCTCCTGCAGGTCACTTTCCAGTCTGACAGCCCACGGAAGTTTCGGCAGTTAGAGGATGGGACGCCGTGACGACAGTGACACTCGCGTTCGGTTGTGCTACTCACAGCCTTCTCGTTAGCATTGTTACGACCAACCGCCAGGATCGCGACATGCAACAGCATGACACTTCGGCCTGCGTGACTTCATTTGTTGACACTTCGGGGCCATTTTTGATGTATGGACAGCACAGGACGCTAAACACACCAGTCGAAGACGCGCTCCAGGCACCACAGTTGTGGCGCCGCCGCGAACTAGAGTCGAGCTCATTGTGAGACGTAGCAAGATGCACTAGAGGTGATGCAGACGCGAGCCAACTGACTCTCCGTGGATACACTAAAGATAACGTTTAAAGGGATTGGGGGGCGGGGGGGGAGGTTGAATGGCATTAGCCTTTTGCGGAGCGCAAGTTAGTCTGCTTCTTGCACAGGGGTTGCGATGGTGTCAGGACGCCGAGCTCTTATTGGTTGATTGAAAACAATAGTGGGTAGACCTCAAGGCATATATAGCAGTACACTCTAAGAAAAAAGTTGGCCTCAAGGGACTAACGGCAGCATTTGGTCCTCTGAACTCGCAGTTACTCCCCGAAAGGACCATCTGGTTCAAGCTAGGTACCGTGCGCAAAAGCTTGGGACTAACTGCGCTCGACTGGGACTAACTGATAGGCGTGCGTGAGAAAAAGCAGCCATTAGTCCCCCTCAGACAGGGTGCATCAGTATGATTTAGTCCCCGAAGGCTAACGGAATGTTTGCCAGGAGGACGGATGATATTTCGCTTGTCTTGAGGATCGGCGAGACTCAGCCCAGCACGGATGAAAGTGTTGACAAAACTCGGACGAAACTGGCGAATTTATTTAATGTGCCACGAACGTTAAGACGTTACATGGTAGAGCTTCGCGCGTTGTGCGAATGCGAGTTAACGAACGTGTTGACTCTCTTCACCCAACTATCTCATCAAAAATGACCTGTTAACATTTCACAAGTCCCATTCACGTAATTTGACTTCGCGCAAAAAATGAGCATTTATCCAAACGCAACACCTCCAAATACTAACACTTTTTCTCTTAAATGAAACTTAAGAGTTTGTAGAAGACGCGCTTTCAACACCGGAGTCTCGCAGTCAGAATAAATGGTCACTTCAATCGCTAAAACTGAGTTCTGAGAACAAGTCGAGCCCCGTCTCTGCGTCTCCCCGTAACCAACCTTTCTTGGTAGTCCAATGTCGAACTCAAAATCCGCAACGACACACTTGATGCACGGCACGTTCCACTTAAAAAGCACATTCAGGGGCAGTATCTAGACGCCTTCATACGATCGTCGTCGCTGTTTCAGATAACATTCCGGGTGAACAACGAAGAACGAACCGCGCCCAAAAAGTCACCCATGGCAACACCCTGCTAATACAAAACAAATGCGAACTAAAAAAAAGAAGGCCCCCGAGAAAACTGAAAAGAAGGAGAGAAAAAAAAAGAAACAAAACGTGTTTGCCTGTACGTCACTTGACCGGCGTGTTGGAAATGGCGACCTTCGGCCTTCTCCCGTCCTTGAGGCATTGGTGTGTCCGTGTGTAGTGGGAGGGAAAAAAGATTTTCGTGTACGCGCCCTTCCCTCTCCCACCAAACCCTTATCCCGCATTCTTTCTGGCGCTCCTAGCTCACGCGGCGGGTTGGGCAGATGGGGCAGAGAGGGTCCGTCGGGAAAATGGGAAGGGGTCTTTGTTTGAAAAGAACCTGTTTTTAGTACAGCCTTCGTCAGAACTTAGAAGCTGGTCGCCCTGTGTCGTCTCCGATCATTGCGGGATCCGGTTTGGATTCGCGGTGCTGCAACACTGCACTTGATCTGTTCTGAAGTCACAAGACAAGGGAACTCGATTAAGGTATGTCGAAGTACTTCTGTTTAAGGTATATTTATTAACTGCGGCTTCAGAAAGTGTTTTATTTTGAGCGCGTTCTCTAGCTTCCAAAGCGCGCGCCATGCTCTATTCTTTTTGGCACCATGCTTGCTTATTTTGTTATGCAGCACAGAGACCTGATATTCAATCGTACCGAGCAAAACGCCAGTTCTACCGATGGCTTATTTTTTGTGTTTTGCAGACCCTGGCAGAATCGCTTTACCATAAAGGCCTGTTCACACATGCAGCAGAGAGCTACAAGCATAGCGCTGACCTAGCGCTAAGCGCGTGCTGACGGGAGCTTTCGCCAGCTTTGTATCGCACCGCCAAAACTGTTGCTCATGGCAGACGAAAAGCAGCTCACGACACGTGAACAGCGCTACCTTAGCGCTTCGCTGCGTGTGAGAACCGGCCTTAATGGAGACATTTATTCGATTGTACAGACTTTCGCGTTGATGGCGGAAGCTCGTTCCGTCACTTTGAAGCATAGTTTGAGCCCGCACACGCTGGGTCTAATTGGCAGCGAACAATCTATTAAAATATAATATTGCGCTGGTCTGCTGTCAACAGATCACATGTTAGATGTGAACCGTTGTAGCACTTTTGTAGCCTATTTGTTATTTTATTATGTGTGTTATATCTCATACTGTTGTTGAGCGATCGGGTATTTCACGCTGCCCCTGTTGCTAATAATCCAAATTCCTCGCAAACAGGCAAGAAGCTGCCGGTGCCCCAATATACGGTGCTTGGACCACGACCGGTTTGGACAGACGTCCCAGTGTTCAAGCCATCGTCGACGCAAGTGCACTCTTTGGAATTTGGCCTTATCGTGGATTCTACCGCTCAGGAACTTCGACTTCAGTCATCCTTGAATGCGATGTGTATCTACGAGGCAATAAAGCTACATTTAACCTGAACTGCACAATTTCGTTTCGGAGATATGTGGCTCGGGACCAAATGTAAAGGATAAACCTTTAGTCCCAGGGGTCTTAATCCAAGGGCGCAATGTTTAGACCCAGGGGTCCAAGTGCAAGGGCCTAACAGTTGGTCCTCGGGGTTCATTTGAAACGATGTAACAGTTAGTCCCAGGGGTCCAAGTGTAAGGGCCTAATAGTTCGTCCTCGGGGTTCAATTGAAACGGTGTAACAGTTGGTCCCAGGGGACCAAGTGCAAGGGCCTAACAGTTGGTCCTTGAGGTGCAATTGAAACGGTGGAACAGTTAGTCCCAACGGTGCTAGTGCGAGAGACTAATGGAGGGGTGCAACTGTTAGTCCCCTTCCCGTTAGTCCCCGAGGGGACTAATGGTTGTGGCAACGCACTTGCTCCCCTCGGGGACTAAGTCGCGCTCCCCTTTTCTTAGAGTGTACCCTTTCAATCAGGGCCAATCAGAGCTCGCTGTTGTTCTGACATTACCGCAACTCTTGCTCAAGGAGCAGACGACTTGCTCTCCGCAAACAATGCCGCGGTCGATGGACAGTGGGCCTGGCAGCATCAGGGCCTGGGCGATCGGGGTGTTGGAATGGAACAGATACTCTGAATGTTGCTTTACACATTCTGGTTTTGAAAGATGGGGAGTGTTTAACATAATTATGAGCAAGCGGGAAAGTGAAACCGATGCACGACATGTCACTTCTGAGCCTTTGAGGATTTGCCACAACGCTTGGCGACAGCGTCGCCCATCAGGCTGAGACGCCTGCCCAAATGGCTTAGTTGAATGTGCATAAAAAAATGGTTCGGGTGCAATGTGCCCTGCATGTGCTCTTCACAAGGGGCATCGGAACATTGTTCTTACCAAAATTACTTACTTGATTAAGATCGGCTGCAACTTTGTCAACAACACACCTAGTCTTATTAAGCCTAAAACAAGGGTGCTAGAACCAAATTACTCGAGACTGGGGCGAGAAACCTAAAAACATAAATCGTGGAAGATAAAAAAGTGACAGGAGGACAAAGCTTCAAACTCAGCTCAGAGCTAACGATTAAAACTTTGTCCTTTGGTCACTTTTTTTTTCCAGGATTGATTTTCCTTGGTTTTTCGCCCCAGCTTGGGTAATTTTTCAAGATGGGGAAAAAACACAAGCTCGCCTACGCTCTGACTGTAATTTCGTCCATAACTGCTGTTACTTGTATGGGAAATAGCGTTTTTTTTTTTGCCAAAATATAAACAGGGTTCCGTTATCTTTCTGGAATAAGTAGATGATCCGCCTACAATCCCTGAAACATTGTTGTTAAATAGCCTTTGTAAGCACTGCTTAGAGGTCGTTGAAATGCATAAAAACATATAAGAATAAATCTACTCGTCTCTCAGAGTTAACTTCTTTGCTTAGGACGCAACTGTTTTGTGGGGAGGAGTATAAAATGCCCATTACAAAACATTGCAAAGGAGAGGAGTCGGAAGTAAGAATGTGAGTCCTTGAAGTATTGGGTCTGTAACGTACTACCCGTCTCTGCAGATTTATGGCATAAAAGCAAATTAGAGAACTCTAATTATAAATAACTAGGCGTCTCGTCTTTTTTTTATCTATTTCGAATACCGAGTTTTGTTAGCAAGTCGAAACTAAATACCTGCCGCCATTTCAAACCTTTCGAAAACCATAAATTTTCTGTGAGGCTTCAAGGCATAAATTTCGATGGCAAAAGCAGTTACGGATGTAAAAAACGGTACTGTCACCTTTAATCTTTAAACTAAGCTCACGCCGATAGTTTTGAAAGTCAACGCGTTTTAGCATCTTGAGTCGCCATTGCGAGACAATGGCTCAGGTTGCATTTTCCATAGGGTTGCTCACTAGTGGTGCAAAACTATCGATAGTACTATCGATAGTACCGATAGTCGCCAGAAATCAGACTATCGATAGTAAAAAACTATCGATAGTACTATCGATAGTCGACTATCGAAGAACTACCGATAGTACAATCGATAGTTGACTGCCGAGAAGCTATGGATAGTACTACCGATAGTCGACTATCGGAAAATTATTGTTAATCTACTATCGGAAAACTATCGATAGCCGACTATCGTAAACCTATCGATAGCACTGTCGACGATTTACTGTCGATAGTTCTCCGACACTAGTATTTTGCGTCGCTCTCTCTTCTCCTTTTCTCGCTTTATTTTTCTAAATGGGACACCAACTAGCCCAAGCATTTACCATCCCAACTTTGGTTCAGATTTCAGTGAAGACGAAGAAGGGAGTTTGGGGGAAGAGAGGAGGAAGGGAGGCGAGCGGTGGTGCGGCACCTGTGTTCGCTCTATTAGTGGAGCAAAACTATCGATAGTACTATCGATATTCTCCATAGTCGCCAAAATCTGACTATCGATAGTAAAAAAACTATCGATAGTACTATCGATAGTCGACTATCAATAGTTCTGCGACACTATCGATTGTTTTTCCAATACTATCGTTAGTATCGATAGTCGATTTATCGATAGTTTTCCATCACCATTGCTCACACAACGATAACGCGAAAAGAGCAGCGGTAAAAAGTAAAACTACTAGTATTTAAAAAAACACACACGCACTATCCTTTTTTTTCTTTTCTTAAGGCAAACTTTTACTTTTACTGAAGCTAACTTTGATTCATTCTTGAAACGTGAAGCGTGCCACGACAAGCAACTCTAGAGGAAAGTATGCCCGCTGCCAAATACCTCCGCCGCGACCACCGCCTGCCACATAATCCAGTTGTGAACAAGAAAGAAAAACAAAACTGACGAATCAACTGTACTCTGATTCTCTTAGAGAGGACTTCACCAGCTGTACTTATAGGTATATGCAACGTATATATAAGCATATATTGTTATCATACCTTATTACGGGGGCTCTTTCAGCTTCTTTTAGTCAAGAGAGAGACAGCATATAACTTAAGTAACCCGTAACAAACTCCCAGAATATTTTTTCCACGGCAGGTTCCAAAGGACATTCTGTCTTCGCCCTTTATACAGATCTTACACACAGTGTACGAAGCATCAACGCACACAATGTAGTGACGTCACGCATTTAACGACCTTGTCAGCCAAGCCTGCCTCGTTTGCACTCCAACGTTTCACGTTGTCTGTTGGATAGTGATTGAAGCGACCGTGGCGTGTTTACGTCAGGTATTTGATGACGCTGATGCATTCTCTTTTTTCGTTCTAGTAACTTTACCTTTTTGTTTCAAACCGCGCAGCAAAGGCGTACCAGCACGGTTATGCCGTTAATTAACGGTTAATTAGTCAGTTAAATTCTTGATGAACGCGGACAGTAACAAGATATACCGGCTAGTTATAGGTTTCGCCAAGTGGGTGGAAAAGGCGGCCATAACTTCGTAGCGCTACGAGAATTTGCTGCCATACGCGTTGTGCGGTGATTATATCCAGGCAACGTCCTTTTCGTGTAAACTTCGTAGGAAGCGATGGTGCACGCTTCGCTGTCCAATTTTTTTTAAATCTAAAATGAAACAAATCACTTTAAATGTCCTTTTTTTATCAAAATTTAAGACAAACCCCTGAGACTGGGGAAAAGTCGAAAGACAACACAACCTACAGACTCTTGAGACTCTGTGTCTTGTGTTGTCCTTCGTCTTTTTCCCAGTCTCGGGCTTTGTCTTAAATTATGTGAAACCTTCACCAGCTCGTTTGTGCCCTAACGTTTTGTTCTTTACTTCGTTTATGTCGTTTTTAGTGACGTATATAATTTTTGTTTTAGATTTCTTTCATTTCGGTAATTTTCCGACGTTCCTACAAAACTAAAGTGGCGAAGCGGGCGAGTTGGTTCATGACATAAAATTCAAAAGCGCTAACAAAGACGAGGCTAACAAAGACAAAGACAAAAACAAAGGCGCGCTATTGTCACAGAGAGGGGATCATGGCAGAAACAAGTCAGCCTATTTTTGCAGAAACACCTGAGCAATCTGGAGATGAATGATCCATTTTTGGTAAAAAACTCGCAGACCATAGTGGAGTTTCTTGAAAGGGACACTGCGGGGGACGTTGTAGCGTTCTCTGTTGACGTAGAAGAACTTTTTTACTCGGTACCTCACGAGGAGCTGTTTGTTGCTATACGTGAGAGCATCGAGGAAAATGGTGTTGTCGGCTTCCAAAACGCTTGTGGTGTAGGGTTGGATGGTTTTATGGAACTTTTGAAATTTTACCTGCAGTTCATCTTCATTCCTTTTGAGGGCGGTTACTATGTGGAAAAGGGCAGGTATTTGTATAGGGTCTTGCGTCGGCCCTGTTCTTTGTGACATTTTCTTAGCCAAGTTCGACCGAAATGTTTAGAATGGCTTGGAAGGGAAACAGGTGTGTAAAGTTGTCCGGTATGTGGACGACTATTTGGTGCTATGGCAACGTTCTGAGAATCTTTTGACGCGGCAGGTTGTTGAGAGTGTGTTAAAAGTGTTTCATGACAACTCGAATGGCTTAAAGTTCAGTCACGAACTCCTGGACGGCCAGTTTCTCCAGTTTCTAGACTTGAGACTGCAGTTCATGGGAAACCATGTCTGTTGGAGTTACCATCCGCGCTCCAAAAGGGAATCCTCGCCTACGAATCTGCACATTCCAAATTAGTAAAAGGGGCATTGCTTCGTCTTGTTTCTAGGCGGCACTTCAGAAGTCATGCCACCATGTTATGCGTGACAGCTTTAGGCGGCAGGTTAATCGACTTAGAGATGCCGGTTTTCCAACTTCACTTTTACTTGGAGTGGCCGAGACGCTGCTGAAAAAGATCAAGGGCAAGTCTGAGGGTAAAAAGAAAAACACAAAAACGAGACCTCAGGTCATCCCCTACTTGCACAAAATTTCATATAACTTAAAAAAGATGCAGAAAGATTTAATGTGCCGCTTGTGTTTTCGGCGCCATGTAAGTTGGCCCAATTATGCCCACGGATTCGGGGAAAAAAGAACGACGCGCGCTTATGCACCGTCAATCATGCCAATATATTTGTAGATTGTAACGTGGGCGTGGTGTACAGAATACCGCTGACATGAGGTAGAGTGTACATCGGCCAGACATGACGGTGCGTAAATGAGAGGATGCGCGAGCTTGACCTAGCTTTGCGCTGGACACCTGGAGGACACTTGCCTCTTCATTGCAGAGACTGTCTGTGCCAGCCCATCTTTCAAAATACCACGATCGTAGGGAGGGCTCGTGAAAAAGCTGCGAGGGAAGTGCTTGAAGCGCATGCTATAAAGAAAGAGGGCACTGAAGGCTGCGTCAGCCAGCCGTCAATTTTTCTGCACCAAAAAGAGGGTGATTTTATTGACGCGTGGTGATGTGTGACACTACTGAGTGATTCAGTGTATTTTTGTAGGAGGTTGTTTGCTTTAGCTGTTTTTAAATAAATGTTCAGTTGAGAGTAAGCGCTCGTCCTGTTCGCCTTCCTACTTTTGTCCTCGTCTTTGTTAGCGCTTTTGAATTTTAAGTTCCTACAAAAACAATGTTACTTTTTCCTATATGCGACTGCGCGATACATCGCTGATAATCTAGCAATCGCAGACTGCCAATCACGGTTTCACGTGAACGCAATCGATACTATGATTTGCCAGCACTTTCGCAGGTTAGGTCATATTGTCACGGATGAAGGCGAATAGACGATGGATAATGAACTTAAACTAAAGCCTTGATCAGCGGACTTGTGACAAAAATAAAACGAGGAACAAGCATCGAGAAAGCAGCAACGAGTACCGACGGCGGCATTAGCGAGCGACGGAGCGTCGGCGTAGCAGCTGGCTAGAAAATGAGTCTGCCTTGTAGTCGGGAAAGTCTGAGTGTGTCGGCAAGGCCGCGCTCGGCTCCTTACCTACTACTTAGTCTCTTGAACATTCGACCTATAAAGTTGGGAAGTGAGTGTGAGAGTGACTGGACAAGGTCATTCTGGCCTCCTTATCTTTTACATTCGCGGTAAGAATAAACACTAATCTTCTAGATGTAGGGAGAAGCGTTCATTCTAGGTCATGCACGCGGCTTTATATCTATCCACGCTGCGTAAAAGCCGTCGGATCTTTGCTCGTTCATGTGTGTAGCCCAACATGGTTGCCAGTGATTACTCCCTGTGTTTATCCACGAAAAAACCCTGCAAGGACGTCATTTAGGAGTCATTAATGAGCTGGAAGCTGTTGTTTAGGCGTGAATATGAAGCACTACCAAAACGTGGATCCAGCAGGGCATGGAAAAGCTGTGACACCGGTGGCGCAACGGACCTTTTCCGCATACCGACGGCACCAGGCGGTGGCTGCACGAACCAAAAATCGAGGAAGTGACCTACCTGCGCGACCAATCGATAATGGGAACTACGCTACCAGTTTCTTCTCTCTCTGAGCTGCGGCGCGTGCCCAACGCGACTTTAAAAGGGGCATCCGTGGCGTCCACCCAAACGTCGTGTTTTTCTCTTTGTCCGCTTTCTTTTTTTGCGTAACACAAATATATATATATATATATGCTGCAATTACGTGTTCCACTCGCTAATCCACAGCCTCCTTCCTGATTTCCTCGACTTTTCCTGCCGATTTCCGCCGCTTGGCATCGGGTGCTCGAGCGTGCGCCAAACGCTTCTCGGAAATGGTCCATTGCTTCCGGCTCCAGGGGCGCTGCCCCGAGAATTGTGGATACATCTGTTGGCTTTTGAGTGGCTTCTCGCTGCAGAAATATAATAAAGTGCGAGTCGGTATGGCGCGCCCCTCGTAAATAAGACGGCCAATGCTCCGATTTCTTCCCTCGAAAGAGCACCGCTTTCTTTCTTGTTTGCAGTCTGATCTCAATAGCTCCTGCCTGGTAAGTTTAAAGCAGGAAATGGTTTTTAATGGAACACCTTAGTTCCAGACATTTGTCCGTAAGTTCGTGTGCTTCCCAACTGAATTGAAAAGAGAAATTGACGACAGGTGACCTGACGTCTCGTGTCTTGTACACTTATTCAGTTTCTCCACTAAATTTAAAGGGGAAATTAACCTCACGTGGCTTATGCACGCATTTAGTTTTTCCTTCAAATATAACAAAAAAGTCGACGTCACATGCCATAATATTTTCAACAAAATCTTGCGGGAAAATGAATGAACAAACTTCACTTCCCAAAATATCTATATAAGGTATTGTTCTTAAACAAGTATGCTACGAACTTTCTTTTACATTGCGCGAATTTCACCTAAAATTAATCTCTGATGTTTATAACCTATAACACGTGTTAGATATTTTTTGACACGCAATGGTAGTCGCAAAAACCAATTAAAAGAAAATGAAATACGTTTACAATTTTCTGTAATGCGAAATTATTGCGCAGCTCTTGAGGAGGAGGAGGAGGGAGGGTATGCCCCTCCTCCTCTTCCTCGCTTCCCCCTCCTCGTTTCCTTTTACTCTTCCTCCTCCATCCCCTCCTGTCCCCTTCTCCTCCAATTCAGTTCTCCGCTGAATTTAGTGGGGAAACTGACGTAACATGACTTGGTGTCACGTCACCTATGAACAAACTCAGTTCCCTACTGAAAAAAATTATATGAATCTATATAAGGGCTGATGTGAAATAATCCAAAAACTGATATGCGACATATGAAACTGATATGAAATACCCAAAAATTGATATGCCATATAGGAAACTGATATGAAATAATCAAAAACTAATATGTGGCATATAAGAACTGATATGAAATATTCCAAAAACTGATATGCGACATATGAAACTGATATGAAATATCCAAAAAACTGATATGCGATATATGAAACTGATACTGATCAATAACCAAAAACTGATATGTGGCATATAAGAACTGATATGCAACATATGCCAACTGATATGAATGTGTCCAATAAACATATCAGAAATAATTTCATATAATGTTTTTCAGTATACGACTTCTTGCCGCAGTGGAGCGGCTTGATTTACTGTCTTTCCAAATAATTACGGCATGAGCGTTTACTTTTTGATTAAGAGAGATTCATCCCTGAGCCGTTCAAAACACTCAGGAGGTATGACATTACTGAAAAAATCCAACATGCTGAGAATATTATTTATTGCTTAGGTGGTCACCGAAAAACTCCGTTCTTACAAAACGACCTGTATAAAGGCGGAAAGCAGAGCTCAGAAGTAGTTATTGGGTGTGCTGTTGTATTCATGTTTGTTGTGCCGTGTATGTGTATGCGCTCAATGTATATATTCAACTGATGCTAGTGGTATGTGTAATGTATCTAGATGGTGGCGTGAATAAATAAA